>PVKP010001802.1:0-136355 GCA_004027715.1 Plecturocebus donacophilus
TAGTTAGAGACACACAAAAAAAAACCCTTGAAAAAATCAATAAATACAGGAGCTGGTTTTTTGAAAAGATCAGCAAAATAGACTGACCACTAGCCAGATTAATAAAAAAGAAAAGAGAGAAGAATCGAGTAGATGCAATAAAAAATGATAAAGGGGATATCACCACAGATTCTACAGAAATACAAACTACCATCAGAGATTACTATGAAGAACTCTATGCACATAAACCAGTAAACCTAGAAGAAATGGATGAATTCCTGGACACTTGCACCCTCCCAAGCCTTAACCAGGAAGAAGTCGAAACACTGAATAGACCAATAAAGAGGGCTAAAGTTGAGCTAGCAATTAATAGCCTACCAACCAAAAAAAGCCCAGGTTCAGATGGGTTCACAGCCAAATTCTACCAGACATACAAAGAAGAGCTGGTACCACTCCTTCTGAAGCTATTCCAAGCAATACAAAAAGAGGGAATCCTTCCCAAATCATTTTATGAGGCCAACATCATCCTGATACACTTTTACACTGTTGATGGGAGTGTAAATTAATTCAACCATTGTGGAAGACAGTGTGGCGATTCCTTAAGGACCCACAAATTCCATTTGACCCCACAATCCCATTACTAGCTATATATCCAAAGGATTATAAATAGTTCTTTTATAAAGACACATGTACATGTATGTTCACTGTGGCACTGTTTACAATAGCAAAGACCTGGAACCAACCCAAATGCCCATCAAGGAAAATGTGGAACATATACACCATGGAATACTATGTAGTCATAAAAAAACGATGAGCTCCTGTCCTTTGTAGGGACATGAATGAATCTGGAAATCATCATTCTCAGCAAACTGACACAAGAACAGAAAACCAAACACCGCATGTTCTCACTCACAGGCAGGTGTTGAACAATGAAAACGCATGGACACAGGGATGAGAGCATCACACACTGGAGTCTGTTGGGGGGGATTAGGGGAGGGACAGCAGTGGGTAGGGAATTGGGGAAGGATAACATGGGGAGAAATGCCAGATATAGGTGACAGGGATAGAGGCTGCAAACCACATTGCCATGTATGTACCTATGCAACAATCCCGCATGTTCTTCATATGTACCCCAGAATCTAAAGTGCAATAAAATATATATTTTAAAAAAAAACTTTAAGTGTTAAGTGTAGGGCTAGGTTTTGAAGATGAAAAAACACTTTTATCCAAAAGTTCTTTATTCAAGTATTTCTCCTTTCTATTAGAAAAAGCTCTTATCCTTTCTCACCCAAACTACAGGTGCCAAGGGCCATCATCATTCATTTTACCCCATTGTATTGTCATCAGACAAATAATGCTAGTGATTATTTCTGCTCAAGACTTGCCAGTGAAAAATGCATCAGGAAATGTCAGCCTTCCATTTCTCATCCTAAATATGACAACATTAAATAAGAACAGAAATCCACACAGGTAAACCCATCTGTGCTAAACATAAAGCCACACAGTCTTCAAGATGAATTATTCCAGCATGTGAGCCTTTGAGTCAGCTGGCCAACTTTGCCAAATTATTAATGTGTTGGGTGTTTTTATCTTCTCAGAAAGAGACTGAATTCAGAAGGACTTTCTCACTCATACTCCCTTAGAATCTGAAATTTAAATCTTGGGTTTCAATGGTTAGATTTTTCTCACATTTTGAAAGCAATCTGGGTTTAGAGAGTCTGCACCCCTTTTCTTGTGCTACATTTAAAAATGTGTCTCCTGTCAATCTCCTAACCAGGAGGCAGCTCCACATAATATGCATTCTCATCTTTCCCCACCCCCTGCAACAACAACACTGGTCAAACTTCATTGAACTCTCACTTACTTGACGTTAGAGACATTGAAGGGGAGTGTAAGATCACTATGAGGCTCAGGATGAGAAATCTGTTTATTTTTCCTATGGTGTGCTTTGTCTTAATGTTTTTCAATTGAAGACAAACATTCTTCCCTTCATAAAATATTTATCTAAATGAAGTACAACTTATACAAAAATAAAATGTTTGTAAGTTCCTCCCCAGCAAGCAAATTAAAAAATATAATTACCTTTATACTTATTTAACAAGTAGATTGCTCAATTTTAGTATTATAGCCGTTTTACAAAGCAGTCTTTTCAGAATTATTTGTCAAGTCTTCCATTTTATGCCATATATAATAAGACTTAAAATTAGGAGCTTAAGCATAAAAATTAGACTTAACCATAATTACCCAATCTCTTATCCCCTAAATACTTTCTTTAATTATTTTCTTATCACAAGAAGAATATATGCTTCTTGGAAAAGTTTTGCTTAAAAATAAAATTCACCCATTGTTCACCACACAGAGTTAAGCTCTGCTGATATTTAAGTGTAGATATCCCTCTCATTTTTCCCTAGGAATTAACATATAACATATTCACTGGAAGTGGGCAGAAGAATCCTAACTGAAGTAATTAAAGCAAAGTGGAGATTTATGATAAGAATAGCAGAATGTCTCCCTGACATCACAATCAAAAATGCATCAGGCCTTAGAAACAGACTTAAACACTGCTGGGAATTGGGAAAAATCAGTTCTCTGCATTCTTCACCTCTCTTTCCTCATCCTGTGGCAAATAATAATAATAATAGCTAATAACAACAACTTGTGGTTTTAAATCTCCTCTGCTTCAGATAACTGCCAGACTGAGACCAGGTATTCTTGGTCACAATCCCAAAACCCTCTGGGTAGGAAATGAGGATTGGTCAGAGAACCCGTCACTGATTCAATCAGCTGCGGACAGGGACATGCACATCTTCTATGAATATGGCTGCCTCCATTGAAAGTGTGTATCTGGGCTGAAGGGGGACAGGAAACAGAAAGGAGCCATTACTCTGAGCTAGGGAGACAACCACAGATATCCACTAGTGGTAGATTTAATGTCTTTACTTTGCAAAAGTGAAAATAACCACCTCCCCTCATTTAATACAAAATGGCTAATGTTCAAATGAGCTTCCTGCATTCCCCCTTTATTTTTGTTATTGTGTAACTTTCTCTGTATATTTGTTTCCCTAATGCAATGCTTCCAGACTTCTTTTACATTGACACACACACACTGAAAATAATACATGTGTTGCACACTCAGTAAACTGGAGGAAACATGAGGGCATATATAGGGCTTGGTGCAAAATATATTTTCTTTATATTATAAAAGAAGTAAAATATACTTTCTTTATATTATAAAAAAGTAAAATAGTACAAACAGTAAAATTGAGGAACACATTAAATATTAAATTATACGAAGCTTCTAATTAAAATATTCTCAAGATGTTTGATGAAATTTGAGCTTGTTTTCACAACTCCTTTATGCGTGTCAGGTTTTATGCTTGAAATAACTACACAAAATTCCTGATGAAGAATTTTCCATGATGATATTTTCAAATTCTTTAAAAGCACTATCATGAGAAACTTTGCAGGCAAAGGTGATAAAAGAAAGAAAAGTATTTTTACAAATTATTCCAAAAAGAACACATTTAAATTATGTTTAAAGAAACTAACAGCTCTTCCTTTTATCCATTCATGTAATATTGAAATTGCTTGTGATAATGTGAATAGATTTTGAATCTATTGAATTTTTTTCATATTAAGAATCTCAAAATAATTGTAATTCTCTCATTTTCAGAATGAGCATACATTCTTAGAAAGGCCATTCTGAAGCTAGCTAAGTTGCCACTAAAAATGCACTCTGCTAGAAATGGACAGAAGTTTCAGATACATGTGAATGCAGAGATTGGGATTATCACAGGGAGCTGTACCCACGTGGGCCCAAGCCCACCTGGGGCTAGTGCTGTACTTTCCCAAAAACATCATGTTAACGTTGGCTGCTGAGGGAGATCCGGGTGATAGCAGTACCTCCTTGTCGGTGCTGTGCATATTATGGTGGGGCAGTGTGAAAATGAGTGAAGACACATTGTCAGCCTGTGGGGACTGAGAGCGTACTATCAGACCACTGCACTCTTCAAGGTGCCCTGGATGAGGCAGCTGCAAGTGAAAGGTTGTGGGATTCCTGCAGCCCTAGGCCTGCCCAGCTACCGCAGGGTCAGAGATCAATGTCTCATGGAAAGTTGTCATCAATAAATAGCAGATTGGCAAAAGTTGTAGTCTAACAAATTGGAAGTTTTATTGATTTTATTCTACTAGTGTAGTGGTTTTGAATTTTTGTTCCATGAGCTGCAGGATTTTGCTACAGGGCTCTGCAGCCAAATACGGGTGAAGAGGATGCTCAGGAGTTAAAAACCTGGGTTTGCCTCTCTGTCTCAACCAGAGAAGTCTTCACTGTTATCTCTGCTATATTCAGGTGTGTGGGTGCGTGGATAGGGAGAGAGGGGAGGATTTTAACTGCTAAAAACAAAAAGATTTAACCTGCCATATCAATGTTCATCCTTAAAACTTTTTAAAAAATAAATGAAATTCCGTATATGTATAGTTCTATAAATATCACACATGACACAGTAGTACTCCTTTGTGTAAAAGTTAAATTTCCCATACACATGTCAACACTCAGTTTTTGTTGAAATGATCTAGGATTTTAGATCTCAGTTCTTTTAATACATTTTGACATTAGATACCTTCTGTTTCCCTTTATTTCTGACATTTGCAGTAACTTCCATAACTACATTACATTAGTAATCTAAATTTAATACTATTTCACTAGTTCCATCTTTCATTACATTTCCTTTGATAAATCTTCCTGATTTCTAACTTCTTTATTATGATTAATTTCTTGCTTCACTGAAGCACTTGTTCAAGTAATTTTTTCAGGAAGAATACACTGACAGTATGCTCTCCGAAGCTATGCACATTGGAACTTGTTTTTCCTCTACTGCCATTTGAAGACTAATATGAGTAGGACTAGAAGTCTGGGAACATTACATTTTGCCCCTGGAAATTATACAGACAATGTTCAATTGTTTTCTGACTGTGTTCATTTTAAAGAGAAAAGTTCTGATGTCAACTAGATTATTCTCCTTTATAATGAATCCATTTGTTTCCCTTGAATCTGTATTCAGGGATGTTTTGAAGGATTGAGAAATCATTGAGATTTTAAAACTTTAGGATACAGTTATTTCAGCTCTAAGATTCAAGTTTTTCCTCCATTTAAAAATATTTTCTTAGACTAGTTCTTTGGTTACTTCCCTCCACCTATGTTCTCCTAAAGGTATTTCAATTATGTAGTGTCAAATCACTAGGATCCTGTCCCATGTCTCTTTTCTGTCATGATTTCCATTACTTTATCCATTTCCTTCATGCCTTGTGACAAATGATGAAGCTTATTTTTCATTCATTAATTAAGTTTCCTACGATGTTCTACTTATTGCGTGCTTCCTCCATTGTATGAATTCAGAGTTCATGTTTTTCATCTCCAAGAAATGCTTTTTCACTTTCAAGACTCTTTTAAGGACTACCTGCTTCTGTATTATAAATGCAATACTCTCTTACTGAAAATACAAATGAGTCATTATCTGGGAGTTCCCTTCTTCCTTGACTTGTAGGATAACAGTGTCCCGGGTATGTTAACATGTCTGTCATCTTTGGAGCCAATGCCTCTTCTGAAATACCTAGTGAGCTTTCCATTTGCCTGCTCTGCAGAGAGACGGCTGTGTTTGCCCAACATGGGGAGTTCAGGCAGATTCTGCCACAGAGGATATGGGTCCCTGATCAGCTATTTCAGGCTCAAGACAAAAAAAAATAAAAAGAAAAAGAAAGAATTTAGATTGACTATAGTGTCCCTTTGTAAGATGAGAAGTCTAGCTGCCCAGGGAAATTGGGAGGCAGCTCCAGCCCCAGGGCGGTCACTAGGGAGCCTCGTCTCTGTGCCCATGGTTCTGATTGTTTTCCACATGTATTGTGGCAGCCAGATGTGAGCTGGGGCTCTGGCCCCAGCTTCTTCTCTAACAGGCACAACCAGCTTGGCTAAGAGCCTGCACAATGTAACTGATCATCTGAGTCAATTAAAAGCCCTTAAGTGAGTACTAGGAGGGGTTGTTTTCTCATCTACACATGGGGATGGTGATACTTATATCATGATGATGGAATGAGTTACTGCAGGTAAAGGCCATAGAACGCTGCCTAGTGTGTAGGAAGCACCATGTTACAATCTGCTGTTTTCATACTGGCCTGCACTCTGGGAATTCCAATACTAGTTGCCTTTCTCAGAGGAACGAGTGAATGAAGATCTCTCTCACATGCACACACACACTCACACACCTGTCACATCATGTGTCCTGCTGTGTAAGCTGGCGGCGTTGTGGTCTTTCACTGTGTCTCTTCTCCACTCACACCTTGGGCTCTTCCTTCACATGCAACAATTTCAAAGCCGGGCAATGCTTCCCTCAACCTGGCCACACCATCTTTTCCAATAACATTAACTTGCTCCTTTCAATGGAAATTTAGAGAAGGGAGTAAGTTTTTGCCCCATTCTGACAGTACCTAGCACATAGTCAGTTCTTAATTTAGGTCTGTTAAAGGAAAGGCTATCCATAGCATAAATTCCCCTTGCGAATCTAAAACTTTCCTGTTTATAAGTACGAGAAGTGACCTAAAGTCACCTCTAGAATGGCTTACTGAAAACAGTTTTATCACAGCTGGCAGCAGCTGACACCAATCAAAGTCCAATTAGTCAATGAGAATGTCAGAAAACTGATTTTAGACTCCTTTAGGGCTGAGAGTTGGAACGGCAGTTGGTCAGTTTTGTTAGACGAGAGGCTTGGAAACTTACTGAAGAGTTTTTAAAGGAGTTGGAACACCTAAACGAACATTCCTGATCAAAGACAAACTGAGCTGCTAAAATCTGTTCAAAGGCTTTTAGAGCTTCAGCACTGAGCTAATTTTAATTACCATCTTTAGATAAGGGAGAAATAAACAGATCTCTTTGGTACATTTAGAAATGCTATGTGAGTTTTGAGCATTTTGAGCAAGGAGGTAATCCTGGGTCTAAATCTTCCCCCATCACACCACAATTACAGAGGCCCAAATAGCACTCTACATCATGAGACCAATACTTCAGTGCAGTTTCTGGAATAAGTTCAAAAGAATATTGAATTTGGAAAGTAGAATAAAATTCATTTTAGACCAACCAAACTAATCCTTCTTTAATGATTAAAAACATGGTACATCCAAAATCAAAACAAATCTCAAAATGCCAAGAGTCAAACTATGTAAACAAACTAAAGAGGATCTGAAACACAAGAAAATAAAATAACAATTCAGACCTTCATGAGGTTTCACCTCCGTGGATTTGGTTATACGTGGTCCAAATAGAAGTTGGTCTGATAAGTTCAAAGCCATAGTTGTTCATGACAATTAGTTTAGCAATGCCAAAAAGGAGGCTGTATCCCGAAGAAACTGGAGCCCCCTCTAGCCTTCCCTAAATGAGAACATTAAACTCATTTATGTCAAGCCACTGAGATTTGGGGATTTATTTATTACTGCAGTGTAGTCTAACAGTGTCAGCTTTCACTAAGTTATGCTGGGAAATCAACCACAAAATACCAGTGGCTTAAAACAGTATTAGATGTTCTCCCATCAGATGTGGCTATGGATTGGCTGTGTCTCTGCTGAATGAGTCACCTTTATTCCCAGGTTCAGAGGAAAGAGGCAGCCCTCGTCTTGAATATCATTGTTCAAGACATGGGGGAGGCAAATGAAGGCTTTTACACCTTCTGTTCAGAAGTGGTATGCAATGCTTCTGCCTTCATTTCATTGTTCAAAACAAGCCACAGCCGGGTGCCGTGGCTCACGCCTGTAATCCCAGCACTTTGGGAGGCTGAGGCAGGTGGATCACGAGGTCAGGAGATTGAGACTATCCTGGCCAACATGATAAAACCCCATTTGTACTAAAAATACAAAACTTAGCCGGGCATGGTGGTGGGCACTTGTAGTCCCAGCTACTCAGGAGGCTGAAGCAAGAGAATCTCTTGAACCCGGAAGGTGGAGGTTGCAGTGAGCAGAGAGAGATCACGCCATTGCACTCTAGCCTGGGGAACACAGCGAGACTCCATCTCCAAAAAAAAAATAAATAAATAAACCACATGGCTAAGTCTTACTACAATGGGGCAGAGAACTATGATCTTTTCACACTGAGGGGTAGCAAATAATTGGGAATATAGTACAATCTACCACATCGTCTTACCTTGATGAATACATATATTGGGAAGAGAAGTGGTGCGCTACCACCAAATAACAAAGCCAAAAAATCCATAAAGCTAAAATATGTGGCATTGGCCTCGCCAGGAGTGTTGAGAAATCTGACTTCTGAAGTTGGAGATTTGGAGATCTGTGTAACGTATTTGGTGGAACCATCTTCTGAGGTAGCACCGGAAGCAGATCATGTGTCTCATGAGTAGGCATCTTAAGAAAAGTTGGCAGACTGAAATTTAATAACTGATTTTTATGGGCCTTTTGGCAATATTATAAGATAAACAATATCTCAGTAAAGAACTAGGCAATTTCAGGCAGAAATGAAGTAAATGGAGAGTCCAGAAATGTGGGATCTTGCAAGCCCAGAAAAACTGACTAAAAAGGAACTTTGGTCTTTGGAGCAAAACTGCCTACTAATCTTGGTCCTGTTGCACAAAGAATAAGTTTCTACCTATAATGAGCCACCGAGTTTCAGGGTCTCCTTGTAATAGAAGCTTGGCTTGCACCTTGACTAACATATAACTGTAAAGTCACTCTGAATGCCAAGGTTACTTCCAAGATTGGTCTCTTCAGGGCCAGGACAATTGTCTGGACTTTTTTGGCATCTAACCTAACCTTGACTAACTTCTTCTCCATTTAGAAGAATGTAAACTCCCCAAACACAGGATCTTATCCAATTTGTGTTTTTAATATGAAGTGCCATTTGTAGGGAAATATCAAGGAATTCAAAGCAAGTTTATTCTGTAGGAAATTATTACCTAGTAAAGAATTTCCATTTAATTTGAATAAAGCAGAAGATGCAAGGCCAAATCTAGGTGCAGTCAGGCATCACTAACCAGCATTCATTCTAAGAAATGGGTCTTTAGGTGATTTCCTCATTGGGCGAACATCACATAGTGTATTTACACAGACCTAGATGGTATAGCCTACTACACACCTAAGCTATATAGTATAGTCTACTGTTCCAAGGCTACAAACCTGTCCAGCATACTAAATACCGTATGCCTACTGAATAAGTGCCTACTGAACTGAATACTGTAGGCAATTGTAACACAATAATAAGTGTTTGTGTATCTAAACATAGAAAAGGTGATGTAAAAATATGATATGAAAATCTTATAGGACCACTGTCGTATGTGCAGTCCATTGTTGATCAAAATGTCATAATTTGACACATGACTATACTGACATTCTTGCCAATCTAGTTCAGTTCTTCATTTATTGAAAAACAGAGAGATAGAGAGATATGCAGCTTTTACCCTCAAGAAGGTGATAATTGATCCAGGGAAACTTATTTTACACATATAGCTGTGATATAGTGTGATAAATGGTATTGCAGAAAAGCGTATTGAGAAAAGTAAAAGGGGTGCTGTGGAAACACAGCTATAGATGCCTATCTCAATTGGAGGCAAGGGCTCAGGGCAGGTTTTGCAAAGGAGGTGCCTTAACAGAGTCTTTTAAAAAATTAGAAAAGTATCCTGGTAAAGAGGGAGATAATTATACCTCTGCGTTCCAGGCAGAGGGAGCCATGGGAACTAAGTTGAGTATGTAACGGAGACATCTTTGCTCCTACTCCAAGATCTGCAGTTGAAAACTGAATCCAGATCTGTCACTCTGTGAGTAGTGGTCACTGAGACTCTGGAAGCTACCTGATATGCTTGCCTTTTTTTCTTGAGGAAGCATTTTTAGGCAGCCAGTCTCAAAGAGTGTCCTTAGGTATGCTTGGTCAAGTGTGTAAAGTTGCTAAGGGCTAATATTCTTTCTCTCAGGTGTCAATTAACAATTCTCCATGGCGTTTCTGCATGTCTCTTATTAGCTTTTG
The DNA here is from genome assembly GCA_004027715.1 of Plecturocebus donacophilus. Lineage (NCBI taxonomy): Eukaryota > Metazoa > Chordata > Mammalia > Primates > Pitheciidae > Plecturocebus > Plecturocebus donacophilus. The sequence continues at coordinate 9,992 of PVKP010001802.1, forward strand.
CTAATGACTACCTTGTCAAGGATGTTTGTTAAACGGGCAGCTTAGAAGAAAGAGATAGTGTCTCCCTCAAAAACAGAAAACACATATGGCTCCTGACCTAATATAATGAAGATAATGTCTCCCTCCAGGGCAAGGGTTGGGCAGGTTTAAAAGATACGGGCTTTTTCACTTGCAGTGTAGACCCACCATGTGCACATCATCACCTAGCTGTGCCACCAAATCTCCCCATTGGGATTGAAGGGTGAAGGGAACAAATGTAAATATGAAGTTCATGCTGCTTGTTGGCTTGCTGTGCCTTCAATAACAAATAAAGTCCTTTGTCTCTGACCCAGGAGTCTCATATCTCCTGCCAGCATCTGTGAAATTTTGGCAGGGTAATTTGTTAGGTTCCAAGTAGGTAAAACCTCAGATTCCTCACCATTCTTGATATTCCAGAGATAGTTCCATTTTGAAACAGAACACATTCTCTTAAATCAAGGTGATGAATTTCCAATTTGTGTTTTAGAAGGATGAATTTTCTTTATTAAGAATTTCAGACATTAGTGAATGATTTTTTCAAGCAATGGAGACCTTTCCATCGTGTTCCTTGTCCAGCTGTTAGGACAGCCTGGATTGAGTGCTTTGGCACTAGCTCACCTTCTGAAGGTAAAGGACTGAGAAAGTCAGGGTGAGCAGAGCCTTTAGAAGACAACTGATGCATCTCAGTGTATCGTAAATAAAATATTTAGAATATATTGATGTCTAGAACATTTTAAGTAAGTAACATTTTATCTAAATAAAATGTTCTAGAAGCCTGGCAATATTCCTACATGCGCTGACATCTTTTCAATTGTTGAATGCATGGTGTCTGGCTTCAGAGTATGATCTGTGGTCCAATCAACTTTATGGGAGACTATATATGTCGAACTCCTTGTCTTCTGAGTGATAAGGGCTCTGTCATCTCTTAAGGAGTAGTCCTAGTTATATCATCAAAGCTATCACAGCAGCACGGTATTCACTTCCAGCCAGTGGGAAAGCAAAAAGTGAGTAGATGGAAGGCAACCAAACGTCTTTAAGGAAAAGAATGGAAGCTGCCTACTTCCCTTCCACTCATACTCCTTTGAAAAAAGGTAGCCATACATAGCTGCCAAGAGAACTAGGAAACGCTGCCTTTAACTGAATGCCTCTAGCTGTGTGCCCTGCTAAAATCTGGTGAAGCTGAGTGAAGGCTCTATAACCACAGAAAGAAGGAAAGAAAGAATATTGGGAGACACCTGTCTCTTTCGTGGACTGAAAATATATTAATAATAACCCTCTCTACCATGCATCCTTGCAATAAACCCGATTATCAAAGGTATCCTGCATGAGCCAGTTCCTTAAAATGTCCACAGTACATGTGTAGGTCCTCCACAAGTGCCTCTTAGTTAACCTGATGGGTCGAAGGGGTCCTTTATCTTTATACTATAAGCAGAGCAAATGCAACAACACTTGTGAGTGTTCATAATATGCCCAGGGAGAGATACAGAGCTGGTGGCCGCATAGAAATGAAAATCCCTTGTGTGCCCTGGCCAGCTAGACTTACTCAGCAGCAAGAAGTCAGTGAAGAGTAGCAGACACTTCTCTCTCAGCACTACCTTATTAAAAGCCACTGGTGGTGGGAGGAGTGGTGGGGAGGATAGAGTTAATCCTCCCTTCCTATCTGAGTGAGGCTGATCCCAGGAAGACATGATGGTAACAGGTAAACACGAGGGAAAAGCTTTCTCCCTTGGATGCAGGTTGTTCCAGAATGAAGAAGAGAAGTGATGTCCAGTTAAGACGGGTCTGTTTTCTTTCTTGGTAATTTATCTAAATAATTCAGCAACATATTTTCTTGCTTGATGCAAAGGATGCAGTTTAAAAGGTGCCAAGCAGCATTTTCCTTGATATTTGTAAGAATTTGGAAATGAGTTACTAAATTGGTTTGGATCCCAAGAGTGATTTGAATCAAACTTTAAAAACAAAACAAAACAAAAAAGACCAACAAGCCCTCCATCAGTATGTATGCCTATTAAGTGAAAACACACTCCACTAAATGAAAACTAAGTTGGGAGCCTAGTGTCATCAGCACAGTCTCCATTAGCAGCTTATCGCCTGAGGGAAAGACACCTCTAACAGCTTAACCCTTCCACAGGCGGCACAATTGCCACCAGCATCTGAAATCAGCCCCTATCACGGTGTAATTTTATTACGCTGCTTTAGGTTGTTGGCTGGTTTTGCTCTGTGCTGCCAATTCTAAAATGAGTCTCTCCTCATCTCAGGCATCCTCTAGCTGTATGTTTCTCCTTCCTCTGAATTCTCTACATGGGGGCTGGAATAATCCTTCTAAAACACAAGTCTCATCATGCCACTCTCCTACTTAATTTTCTTCCGTGGCTTCTTCTCCTGGCCAAGGACAGTGGCCGTCAGTGCTCTTCCCCTGCAATACACAGAATAAATGTCATTCAGAATCAAGAAGCCACCGATTGCTGGCCAAAGCCCACTCCTCACATTGTGTGCACAAGCAAAGCAAATAGTATCACGAATATTTATCAGAAGAACCTCATGGACGTGGAACCAGCTAAACATCTCATTTCATAAGAAAAAATATTGCTAAATACTGCTGATTTTTATTTTTGAAGGGAGTCTGGGTTTCCCCTCTTCCCTTCCCCGGGACTGTGAGCTGCTTCTTACTTTCAGAGCCTTTGCAGCCTCTCGGATCTTCACACAGTTTGCCACACGCAGCGGCAAAGACAGTCCTCCCCTCCTTCCAGTTTCCACTCTGTTGCCACTTCTTCAGGGACACCTTCCCATCTGTTCCCTTAGGTACTTCCATTTTCTTCCTTGCGTTTGTCACTCCCTGCAATTTCATAATACATTTATACCTTTGCTTGTATGTTTTCTCCTTCTGCTAACAGAACATAGGCTCTTTAAGGACAAGATTTTTCTTTTATGGCTATATCCCCAGTAAGTACAAGAGTAGGTGAAAAATTATATTTGTTGAATAAATGCATGGTAATACACTATTCACTGTCTCCCAAGCTAGCATTATTTTTATATCCAAACTTTTCATTGAAGTTTAATATACATATGTAAAAGTACATTTACAGATCCTAAACTTACAACGTAGTGAGTTTCACAAGTTGAACACATCTGTGTAACCAGCACCCAGATCGGAAAATATATTATCAGCGCCCCCAAAGCCCTCTTCAAACTTCCTTTGATTCTTCCTTTCAGTCACCAATCCCCATCAAAGATAATGATTATCTGAACTTATAGAGCATAAATTAATTTATTCAGTTTCTGAATTTTATCTAAATAGGTTTATATTAGTACGTACAATCATCCCTCAGTATCCATGAGGGATTGGTTTCAAGACCTCCCTCAGATATCAAAATCCACAGATGCTTAAGTCTTTTTATGTAAGATGACATAGTATTTGCATATGGCCTGCCACCTGCACACATCCTCCTGCATATTTTAAGTCATCTCTAGATTATTTATAATACCTAATACAATGTAAGTGCTAAGTCAATAGTTGTTATGTTGTATTGTTTAGAGAATAATAAAAAAAAATCTATACATGTTCCAGTACAGTCACAATTTTTTTCAAACATTTTCAATCCATGATTGGTTGCATTCATGGATGCAGAACCCACAGATATTGGGGGCTGACAGCATATACGCTTTTGCATCTGACTTCTTTCATGAATTGTATTTGTGAAATTCACATATATTGTTGTATGTAGTTGTAGTTGTTTCTTTCTCTTTGCTGCAGAGCTTTCCATTATTTGAATGTGACATTACGAGTCTATCATTACACTGTGTTGTTGATGGCCATGTGGTAGTTTCCAGTCAGGGGCTACTACTCTCTGTGCTGCTCTGAACTATTTAAGGCATGGTCTTGGTTCATATAACCAATGTGTAACTTGGGAGTGAAATCCGAAGTCAGAGAGTTTGCTATACATTAACGTTTTTTTCTCTTTGAGACAGAGTTTTGCTCTTGTCGGCCAGGCTGGAGTGCAATGGCACGATCTTGGCTCACTACAGCTTCCGCCTCCCTGGTGCAAGCGATCCTCCTGCCTGAGCTTCCTGTGTAGCTGGGGTTACAAGCACGCGCCACCATGCCTAGCTACTTTTTGTATTTTTAGTAGAGACGAGGTTTCACAGTGTTGGCCAGGCTGGTCTTGAACTCCTCACCTCAGGTGATCCATCTGCCTCAGCCTCCCAAAATGCTAGAATTATATACATGAGCCACCGTGCCCAGCCACATTTACTTTTAATAGACACAACCAATCTTTCCAAGTAGAACGTATGAATTTGTACCAATTTGCATTCCCACTGAAGCAGGTAGGCTGATTTCCTGATTTAATGTGATTTCGAGAAAATGAACAAAAGCCCCTCACTCAAGCTGTAGCTTACCTAACTTCTAGTCAATCAGCAACAAAAGACCCAAGAAGCTATTAACCATAAGTTCCTGTGTTAGGGCACGAGGGACTTCCCTGAGGGCTCCCACATGCACAGTTAGACTTAAACTTCATACCTGGGGTGGAGATTTAAAATGCTAAGGTTACATACAATGTATGAAGAAGCATGTAAAGCCACTGAGCAAGCGTCCTCTACATGCCCTGATAAAGCCCTTCCCTATGGAAATGTCCTATGAAACAAATCCACATACTACCAGGGGGAGCCGTCCGCCCTTTTCCTTTCATCGTGCTGGTTGTTTTGTGCACAAACTCAAAAAACTTTCACTTTCTCTTTGTTACTACGTCTGGTGATCTCTTGATTTTCTGTCCTGGGAGATTACAAGAACCCAGGACGCAGTGCCAGTAACATTACCAGCAGTGTATGAGAGTTCTAGATGCTTTTAAGCAATTCATAATTTCAATGATTATATATTTTTCCTAAATATATCTGATTGTTTTTGATAGTTTCTTGTTCTTTGCTTTACTTTCTTTTCATTTATTTGACATTTCATACATAATTATCTCACTGGTTTTCCAGGACTGGAGTAACAAAGTACCGTAGACAGGGTGGCGTTTAAACATCAGAAATTTATTGTCTAACAGTTCTGGAGGCTAGAAGTCCAAGATCAACGTGTCTGCAGAGTTGATTCCCTCTAAGGGCTGTGAGTGGTATCTATTTTAGGCTTCTGTCATTGCCTTGTAGATGGCTGTCTTCTGCCTGTGTCTTCACATCTTCTCCCCTCTATATAAGTCTGTGTTCATATTTTCCCCTCTTATAAGGACACTAGTCATATTGGATTAGAGTTCACTCTAATGACCTCATTCCAACTTAATTACTGCTTTAAAGACCCTGTCTCCAAATGTAGTCACATACTGGGGCTCAGGATTTCAACATATGAATTTGGGGGAGAGACATACAATTCAGCCTTTAATAGGAGTATTACATTATGTCTCTGATAACTCAAATATCTGAAACTCTTAGGGTTCAAATCTTTGATTGGTTGTTTCTGTTGATTTTCAAACATGATTGCTAAGTTCGGGTTACTTAAAACCATTAGCTCATATAAGCTCTGGTTTTAAGAAAAAGTTCTAGATATCAGAACCAATTGAATTTCATCCATTAGCTTGCTTGAATCACTGGCCACAGAGGTCATATAAATTTAAATTCCAAACACCACATGAGAGTAGGGCAAAAGTAGCAAATTCCCAGAAGATACGTCTGTTTTCCACCTGGCAGAGACAGACCAGTTTCACTGTCAATTTCTAGCCTGCTCTTTCAGTTGCGTGTGGACACTTACAATATCCCCAGTGACTGTGGGAGTGACCCATTCAGCTGCCTGCATTGCAGAGGTCTCAGTTTAGTATTCCCCATCCCTGTGTGGGTCATTAATCTCCAAAGTTCTATTTTAAGAGTAAATGTATTTTTCCCCTCCCCCACACAGGACAGCCCCAGGTTGCTGTGCCCCTAGATCCCTCTGGTTTCAGCTCCTAATGATGTAATTTTTAATATTCTTTTACTTATTATGTTGTTGGGGGTTTACCGGTCTTTGGACAATTCCCTTACTTTTTACACATTTAGTAATGTATTTATAAATCTTTTTTTTTTTTTATGTTAACTTACCCATCATCTAGATGTTTGTCAGTGAGAGATATTTTCAATAATACTTAATCTAACATGTTCCCCAAAGCCCAAGTCTATACTTGACCTCTTAACTTTTAAGAAAGAAGCACTTCTTCTTTATTTCCCCTCTCCCTCCCTCCCTCCCTTCCCTTTTCCTTGGAAATGATGGCACAGCTGGGATCAGGGAAGGGATGGAGCTGAAAGGCAGCAGGACCAGGAGGGCCGGCTGCAGGGCGGGAGGCCTGCGGTGCTGTGGAGGGAGCAGTGAGTCCAGAAAGCGCAGCAAGTCTAGAGAGGCAGCAGCAAGGCTGAGGATCAAAGAGATATCTATGGTCTGAAGGTTGGTGACATGCAGGGAACTTGAACAAATAAATATTCCCATGTTGCAAATAATGGGAATAAGTTTCCCACTGTCAGAGAAAAGATTACAAATATAGAAAGGAGGAAGACTGGAAAGAGCGGAATGAGAGATATCAGTGTGAACTCATGGTTTTTAATGGATATATAGATAGAGATTGATGGATGTATGTATAAATATATGTATTTGTATGCATACATGAATACTTTTCAAAGGCTAAATATATATGTAAATATATACACGCCACTCTTTTTATCATTCGTCTTTCTGTAGACACTAAGGTTGTTTCCACATGTTGACTATTGTGAATAATGTTGCAATAAACATGGAAGCGCAGACATCTCCATTTCCACTGAGTATCTTTGAGATGCTGATTTCGTTTACTTTGGCTATATACCCAGAGAGGGATTTCTAGATCATCTGGTAGTTCTATTTTTAATTTTTTGAGGAACCGCCGTACAATTTTCCATAATGGCTAAACCAATTTGCATTCCTACCAACAGCAAATAAGCATTCGCTTTTCTCCACATTCCCGCAGACACTTATCTTTTGCCATTTCAGCAAACAAGAGGTGATATCTCATTGTGGTTTTGATGATGGTAAGAGATACTGAGCACCTTTCCCTGATGATCGGAGATGCTGAGCACCTTTTCATATACCTGTTGGCCATTTGCATGTCTTTGAGAAATTATCTATTCAGATCCTTAGCCCATTTTGTAATCTGTTTTTTGTTTGGTTTGGTTTGTTTTTTTGCTATTGAGTTTTTAAAATTCCTTATATACTTTGGATTTTAACCCCCTTATCAGATGTATGGTTTGTAAATATATTTTTTTCTTCCCATATCGCCTTTTCACTCTGCTGACAGTGTTCTTTGCTGAGCATAATTGGCTTTTTAGTTTGATGTATTTCATTTGTCTATTTTTGCTTCTGTTGCCTGTGCTTTTGCTGTCATATCCAAAAAGTCATTGCCCAGACCATTGTCAAGAAGCTTTTTCCCTATGTTTTCTTCTAGTAGTTTATAGTTTCAGGCCTTATGTTTGAGCCTTTAATCCATTCTGAGTTGATTTTTGTGTGGTGATTGGTAAGGGTCCAATTTCATTCTTGGATATCCAGTTTTATCATTTATTGAAGAGACTGTCCCTTCCCCCGCGTGTGTTCTTGGCACTTCCGTCAAAGATCAAGTGACTTTAAAAGAGTAAATTTATTTTGGGGATCTGCATTCTGTTCCATTTGGCTCACATGTCTTTTTTTATAATTCCAGTGTCATGTCATTTTGATTAATGTTGCTTTGTAATATGTCTTGAAATCAGGAAGAGTGATGCTTCCAGCTTTGTTCTTCTTGTTCAATATTACTTTGGATATTCACGGTCATTTTAGAAGCTATATGAATTTTAGAATTTTTTTCTATGTATTTAAAGATAGCCATTGGGATTTTCATAGGGATTATATAGACTCTGTAGACACTTTGGGTAGTATAAACATTTTAACATATTTTTTCTTTATCCATGAACATGGATGTCTTTCCATTTATTCATGTCTTCTTTAATTTCCCTCATCAATGTTTTATCCTTTCAGTATACAAATCATTCAACTCTTGGGTTAAATTTATTCCAAAGTATTTTTTTATTGTTATTGTGACTATAATTTCTTTCTTAATTTTATTTCCAAATATTTCATTTTTAGTGTATAAAAACCAAACTAATTTCATATTTTGATTTTTGTATCTGCAACCTTATGGAAGTTATTATCTAACAGTTTTTTGTTGAGTCTTTAAGATTTTCTTTATATACAATCATGTTATTATCTAACAGTGTCTTGTTGAGTCTTTAAGATTTTCCTTATATACGATCATGTCATCTGCAAACTGAATGTTACTCCTTCCTTTCTTTCAGCTTGAAATACACTGCTAAAAGATGTAACTTTTTCCTTTCTGGTTCAGATGTTTTATTTATTTATTTATTTACTTATTTGTTTGTTTGTTTGGTCTAATTGGACTAGCTAGAACTTCTGTTACTTCGTTGAATGTAAGTGGTGAGAGTGGGGGAAAACTAAAGCTTTCCCTCTAAGACCCTTGACTTGTACTGGATCTTAAAGGGAAAGCTTTTAGTTTTCCTCCACTGATTATGTTAGCCATGGGCTTTTCATATATGGTCTTTCTTGTGAGATAAGTTCTTGCTGTTTTGTGATACTTTTAATTGTGAATAGATGTCAAACTTTGTCAAATGCTTTTTCTGTGTCTATTGAGATAATCATGTGCTTTTTTCTTTCATTTTGTTAATGTGGTGTATCACATTGATTTATTTGTCCATACTGAACCATCCCTGCATCCCAGGTATAAATCCTCCTTGGGCAGGATGTATAATCCTTTTAATGTGCTATTTAATTTGGTTTGCTAGTGTTTTATTGAGGATTTTTACATCTATGTTCATCAGTAACTTTTCTTGTGGTGTCTTTGTCTGCCTTTAGTATCAGTGAAGCTAGTCTCATAAAATGAGTTTGAAACTGTTCCGTCTTCTATTTTTATAAAAAGTTGAAGAATAATTGGTATTAATTATTTAATGTTTGGGAGAATTCACTCGTGAAGCCATGTTGTCCTATGCTTCTTTTTGTTGAAAGGTTTTTGTTTCCTAATTTACTCTCCTTATTTGCCCTTATTTGCTATTGGTCTGTTCAGACTTTCTATTTCTTGATTTGGTTTTGTTAGAATGTATGTTTCTAGAAATTTATCCTTTTCTTCTAGATTCTCCAATTTGTTGGCATATAATTTTTCATGATAGTCCCCTATGTTCCTTTTTTATTTCTGAAGCACCTGTTGTAATGTCTCCTATTTCATTTCTGATTCTATTTATGAGTCTTGTCCTTCTTAGTCCAGCTAAGCGATTGTTGATTTTGTTTATTTCTACAAAAAAAAATCTTTGTAGATTTTTTTTTCTGTTTTCTATTTCATTTATTTCTGCACTAATCTTTATTATTTTCTTTCTTCCAGTAACTTAGGGCTCAGTTTGTTCTTTATTTTCTAGGTCATTGAGGTATAAAGTTAAGTTGTTTATTTGAGATCTTTCTTCTGTTTTAATGTAAGCATTTAATGTTATAAATTTCCATCTTAGTACTATTTATGCTGCACTGCATAAGTTTTGGCATATTGTTTTTCATTTTTGTTCCTCTCCAGATATGTTTCAAATTCTTTTTTTATTTTCTCTTTGATTCAATGATTGTTCAATAGTGTGCTATTTAGTTGCCACATATTTATGAATCTTCTTATTTTCTTACTGTCATTGATTTCTGGTTTCATTTCATTGTGGTTGAATATAATACTTGGAATGATTTCAGTCTTCTTGAATCTGTTAAGAGTTGTTTTGTGACCTAACGTGTGATCTACCTTGGAGAATATTTCTTCTGTGCTTGAGAAGAATGTGCATTCTTCTGCTGTTGGCTGGAAAATTCCACATATATACATATGATGTGTTTGTGTGTGTATGTATATATACACCATATATACATATATTTATATATATATATACACAATATGTCATATATGTACAATCTACATATACCATATATATGTTCTGTGTGTGTGTGTATATATATATATATATATATATACGCCATATATATGGTGTGTGTATACACACACCATCTATATTACATCTATATTGTATAGTGTATATATCTGTATTCATATATACACTATACATACAGTATATGTGTATATATGGTGTATATATATATGGCATGTGTATCTGGTATATAAACCACATACATATATTTACACACATGATATATACATGGTATATATGTGCATATGTATGGTGTATGTGTATACATATATATGGTGTGTGTGTATATATATACATATGGTGTACATATATATGGTGTGTGTATATGGTGTATATATACATGTATGATTTTTATATATGGTGTGCATATATATGGTGCATATATACTCATATATTGTGTACATATGTATGGTGTATATACATATATGGTGTGTATATATGGTGTCTGTGTACATATATGTACAGGGAGTCCATATGTATATACATATATACATCATATATGTATCCATATGGTATGGTGTATATGGTCTACATGTATATATGAGACACTATGTACCCCATATATACATGTAGACCATATACATTATATATATACAATTTGTATCTTGGTGTGTGTGTGTATATATATGTATATATAACATAAGAGAAAAGATTGGGTAAATGTGGTAAAATGTAAAATGTTAACAATTTGGAAATCTGAATAAAGGGATTTTGGACATTTTTTTCTACTGTTCTGTTAGCTTTTGTATGTTTGAATTTTTTAATAATTTAAAAATGTACCCATGGATAAAGTGAAAAATAAACATGAAGTGACAATGAAAACGCCACTTACAAACACCATAACAATGCATTACCAACACAATCATCAGTGTCACAGGAGTACCAGTGGCTCATCATTCTCTGTAGCTGAGATGGGATAGATGGTCATTTGCGTGCAATTCTTGGAGCCACAGTTAAAATTCTACTCCATTCTCTTACATTCAGGGAAACAAATAAGGATGCAAATAGACAAGATAGTTAAGAAAAGTCAGCCTGGAATATGCTCTAATTCATAAAAGAGACAATGCACTTGTAAACCTTGGCTTTTCAACTAATGTTAGTATCAAATTGTGCCATGATAGACAAGCACGTTAACCATTTTACAGTTAAGAACTGCTGAGTTAGATTAAATGGTTCCCTACCATTTGAATGGTAAGACTTCTTGTACTTCAAATTTTTTCACAGAATAGTACATGACAGTAATTCCATGGATTTTCATTCAATCTGCAGATGAGGTGTGACCACATACGGATTCTTATAAACTTTGTTTTTTAGACTGTACAATACCCTTGGAATTCATATCTCCCATACCTGGAATTACCATACACGGATAAAAACTCCTTGAGGATTAATTTTGCACTGACTCCTTGGCCTAACCTACTTAGAATTACCCAGACTCATCATGCTGTTTGAGACAGTCATCACTTTACTCGTTTCTTCTCTATGTCAGGAGAACTTATCTCTCCTCTTCCTGCTTGCTTTAAAAGCTTTTCCATTCTGACGTTCTTAGGATTGTTAGATGCCAAACCTCTGATAAACACAAGACAAAATAAACTTTTTTGGAAGGCTATAGGATGGTTCCCAAGATTGAATGAATATCAGAAGAACCAGGCTCAGAAGGGGTAGGAGCCAGGTCAGCTCCAGAGATCCTACTGGAAAAAATGAAACATGAGTACCGCCACCATGGGGATGAGTCCACTTCTACCAGACTTTGTTTTCATCTGTGCATCACTCTGTTCAAGCTCCTAAATCCACGAGATGGAAAGTGTGATTGGTCTAGGACGTGTGTGCCCACTCATTGGCTAGAGGAGGGCAGGGCCTTTTGATTAAGAATGCCATCCAGCTGACACAAATGTGAAAGAAGTAATGCCTTAAAAGAAAACAAAGAAGAATAGATTCTGGGCAGCAAGAAGACTTACAAAATTTACTCCAAAATTTTTAAGACTTAATTCAAGCAATATCTTTATCAGGTAAAATAAAAGCATATCAAACTAAAAATGTACTCACTCACCCCCAAAAGGAAGAATATACCAATGTAATATAATATGATTTTTTATTGACTTCTGTCCTCCACCCAGCTCCTATTCTAATATTGGACCAAACAAAATTTCTTATCTTCTTGAGTGGGGAAAGGGAAAAGGTCAAGTTAGAGAATGACTGCCTTATAATCATTTGGGACTTCCTTAGGTCAGCTTATAGGACATATTTTGTTGTAATTATTGGTGTATTTCCCATACAACTAATAATTTAGAATATTTTATTTCATATTGACTGAAAGACCAACCGTTTTAGTTCATTTTTGCTACTCTAAAAATTACCCAAGACTAGATAACGTATGAGCAGAAATATTTTGGCTCACAGCTTTGGAGACTATAAATTCCAAGATCTAGGGGGTAGCACGTGGTAAGGGCCTTTTTGCTGCATCATCCTATGGCAGGAAGCAGAAGGGCAAGAGAGAGCAAGAGGAGGATGAACTGATCCTGTCATACTGGCTCCATGCCATCCATGAGGGTGGAAGCCTCATGACCTAATCACCGCTTAAAGGACCCACATCTTAATACTCTTACAATAGCAAGTATATTTCAATATGTGTTTGGGAGGGGACAAACATTCAAACCAGAGCACCAATTAATAAATACTGTTTTTTCACCAACTTCATAGTAACATAACTTTTTTTAAGTTTTGGGCTCCCCTTTTTATGTTATGGTGCTTTAATATGTGTGTGTGTGCATGTGTGTTTGTGTGTGTGTATATACACACACACATATGTATATAGAGAATCACACATACATACACAGATATATATGCACATGCATACATACACAGAAATATAGACACATGCATGCATGTGCACATATATATGTGCACAGATATATATATGTGTTTAAATGCATGTGTCTATTATATATCTGAGTATATATAGAGAGAGACACATGCATATCTGTCTATGTCTATCTATCTATCATCTCTACAGAATAGCAAGGAAGGGAATACAGGTCAATGCCACACATTCTATGTTCTCTTACTTTCAACCATCAGTTCAATCATTGGGGTTCTCTCTCCGGTTCATTAATGCAGATTTTCATTATTTAGAAATTTGGACCCTTGGTGGATCTGCCTATAAGTGGTTGTAATAATCTTCTCTTAAGATTCCATGCAAAGTCTACCATTTCTATACTTCCTTCTCTGTATTCTCACTGTATAACAGCAACTCTTTTTTGCCTTGCTACTCAAGTTGAACCAGCCCAGCCGAAATATAATTTCTTTTTGTGTGATTGACTCATGGCATAAAGAACCAGAAAGGCCAAGGGGCCACTGGCAGCCTCCAATTTAAGGCAATAATTATTATGTCTCTGGGTAGAAATAGAACCCAGAGTCATACGGACAAACAACACAAATATTGCTAGGAGGTCATTAGCTATAATAATGCAAAACACCACTCCCTTCCAGCTGTTGGTTCCCAAATGTCCACTCTTACTTATGAAGGGTAGTAGCAGGAAAACATTATATATCAATCTCTGGTTTATAGCAACATCTAGAAGAGCAAGCCAGCTTTATAGGGTGTTGGCATCAACCAAAAACAATGGTCTTCAATATTACATTCCTCCACTCTAGAAGAGTAGCTGCTCTTGGATGTTGAGGCATACAGTGGTACCAGTAATTTCTATAAGCATCATCCCATTGCCCTTTATTCTGCTATGATGTGTATTCTTTGGCCAAAATTGCATAGACCACCATTACACTGCATATGGCATTGGTATATTCAGAGCTGGTGCCAGCAGAGGCATGATGGGTGGGGAAAACAAATCCAAATCTTCTTATCAATACTATGATATAGATATTCCTATTATTTCCACTTTACGTATGAGGCAATTAAGACATAAGTTAAATAAAACATGCCCAAAGTCACATAGTAAGTGGTAGGGACAGGATTCACATCCCTGTCTGGGTCCAGTGGATGATCTTAACCACTGGGCCTCTTTGGAGGAATTAGGTGACTCAACCAATGCAATAACCAAGACACTGGTACTCCTCTAATTACTGCTTTATCGCTGTGTAGTCTCTGCTATACTACCTGCCTGCTTCGTGGGTACAGGAAAAACACCAAGGATTTATAATCCCTAGGAGAGAAACAGTAAACAGTCTTTACACTACCATCGAAAGTGCGAAACATATCATGTTGTTTATCTTACAAAGATGAAATGTGAAACCTCATTAATTTTTAAGTAGCATAGATTTAGTAACATAGGTTTCCACCAAACAGAAGTGAACTGAAATCATCGTCAGCCTCCTATGTAAAACCCTTAAGCAGTTTCCCACTCACTTTAAAGTGCTGTCCAAATTCCTTAGCCGGGTGATCTTCATGACCTGCCCCCTGCAGGCGTCACCACCCGTACAGCACCACTCCAGTCTTTCTGCTCCTTCTGCATCCTCACTACGGGCTCCAAACACATTGAAGTACAAACAAATTCTTCCATGTATCTGGGCATTTGTGTGAGATGAACCCTCTGCCCAGAAGGTTCTTCTACTTCTGGTTTAGGCCTCTGCTCTGGCCCCACATAGTTGTATTAACCATGCTTTTTTATTTTGTATATTTTGACACTTCAACATTGCAGGCCTTGCTGTCTCCCCAGAGGGACTGCTCCTCCAAGGGTTAACTAATTCTTAGAGAGAGCAAACAACTAGCCTGGGAGCATGTCTTTGATATGCAAACTAACCAATCCAAAGCCCCAGCCACCTTCTTTATCAGCTCTCTTCTACCTGCCCTAATCACCCCAGGCCAGGTACCAGACAAAGGAATAGTCCTTATGCCAGAGACTTGAAATGATTCAAACTAGCCAATCCTAAATCTGCTCACTCTGCCTTGTCTAGTCACAGGAAAGGCTGTTGCCCACATTGCCCCTTCCATCCTCCCCACCCCGCCTCCTGACCGACCCTGGTGCTTCCCCACATGGCCTCTCATAGCATGGCGCACCCTCTCCTCTCAAAGTTTCTGAGTGTAACTATTTTTCTATCCATTCATCTCCTGATCTTTGGCCTCATCATATCTAAATAATAACAAAAACTTTATTTTGAGATACAGTGAGTTGATTGCTCCTGCTTTTTTGCTAGTATCGTGATTGCAGTATCATGAAGATACTGCTATTGTACTTTCCACACGCCACCCTGCAATTCTTTATGGAACTGTCTCTGCTGATAGCCCATGAGCTTTCTGAGAAGCACTTCCATGTTTGTGCCGTCAGCACCTTGCCTGCTACTGGTCACAGTGCAGGCTCTCAATAAATGCTTAATAGGTTAATTAATTAATTAATTAATTATTCCTAAAAACCTCGGCATGTCAAGTCACTTCTATTCAAATCTCATCACTTTTCAGCTGCCCTGTCCATGTAACGGTGCTTGTAAATCCAGACACCAAATTTATGCATGAAAACTTAGAATTCTACTCGTTGGTACATATAACTAGTTAATGTAAGTATGAAACAACTTCAACCATGGTAGCAAATGTCCAAGTCGGAAATAAGCTTTACAACTTCAAAATATTATTATTAGGTACAAAAAATGTGTGTGAAAGAAATTCTGAGCAAAGGTATGGAATGAAGCTTTATTGCCTTAATATTAAACTCTTCATCTCAAACCCATGAATCTGAGGGTTCATAAATTCTATTTGATGATAACTAACAAAAGGAAGAAATGACCTCCATATATTTAAGCCCTAGATGGATAACAATACATAAATTGTAAACGATCTCACAGTATTTCATTTCAGCTACCATGTTGCTAAAGAGGGGAAATCACATGTAACTGAGGGCCTACTATGTGCCAGGGTCTGTGCCAGATGTTAAATGAGTTATTGAGGTTAAGCTTCATGATAATCTAGCAAATCCAGTGCTGTGGCAGACTTCTTCCTTCAAAGACAGCATGTTAAATGAGATCCTATCCTTCTACCTGACTCAAAAAGATAAATTCCCATGGGAAGTTAGTCCCAGTTGGAAGGCAGTGGGAGGGCGGGACTCAAAATAGAGAATGAAACAATGCATGCTTCTACTGTAAGAGAAAATAGAAAC
Source organism: Plecturocebus donacophilus (assembly GCA_004027715.1). Lineage (NCBI taxonomy): Eukaryota > Metazoa > Chordata > Mammalia > Primates > Pitheciidae > Plecturocebus > Plecturocebus donacophilus. Next base: position 26,092 of record PVKP010001802.1, read on the forward strand.
ACCACAGAACATATAAGGATACGTGGGAAAAGATACCAGTATCTGGGTTGAGACGGTGCAACAAAGAAGTAGTCATCTAAACTGCACGCAGGAGGAAATAAGAGGCAGGGTGGGTGGTGGGGGGACTTGCAAGTGCCAAGGTGACATAGACGGAGGAGGTGTAAGGGTGTGTAACTGGGTTTCTGCTTCGATATCTTCAGCCCACCCTAGAATTGTGTCTAATTCATTATTTGTACTCTCGATATTTGTTGAATGAATGAATGAATGGATGAACCAATGAATTAACATTTTTTAAACAGTTTAAGTTGTCACTTAAGTACAACTTTTAATGCAAAACCATCTGGTTGTGCCACTGACATACTTATGTGTGGATCTGATAAAAATGGGCCCCACAAAAACTGCCATCATGGTTCTCGTCTGCCATCTTGAGAGATACAGCCGTCTGTTTCTTGAACAAAAGGAGATATAGTTAGCTCTGAAGTATCCTTAAGACACTACAAACAGAACATAATGTATAGGGATTCATCAGCCTGTCTTATTTCTTTTTATTACTGTTTACATTTCTCTCCCAGCGTTAGGAAGGCCTGCTGTTTCCAAGCCCGGCTTGTTTTCCAAGGAAGTGCCTTGGTGACCCTCTCAAGGTGGGAGAAAGAGATCTGGGCTTCCTAATCCAATGTCAACCACAGCAGCTTTGATTTAAATTCATGTCATGAGCCTCCAGGTCAGAGTTTTACAATAATAATTAATATGTTTTTTTAAATTAATTATGTGCCTAGGTCCAAATTCTGACACTACCACTTAGTAACTATGTGACCTCAGCTTTAGTAACTATGTGACCTTGGGCAAGATACTGATCTGTGCCTCAGTTTCCTTACCTGTAAATGGGGGATAGTAACAATACCTACCTGAAATAACTGTTATGAGACTAAATATATAGAAAATGCGATACTGTATACATCCTAGGTACTCTTCTCATTGTCACATTTAATCCTTAAAATGGTCCCTCTGAGAAAATATTACCATCTCCCTAGCATAGATGAGACAACTGGAGTTTAGAGAGATTTAGTGTCTTACTCAAGGTCACAGACTATGACTGGCAGGGCTGGGACTGAAACACAGACCTAGTCATCAGCGGAGCCTGTGCCCTTCACCTTACACAGGGGTAAAGTGGAGGCTCCACAGATAAAAAGACTTTTGAAAATTACAAATTTAGATCTTTTGATGAGGAGGCGAGGTTCAAATTGACTTTTTAAATAAATGTTGACTTTTTAAAGTTTAACATTTCAATGCTGCTTAAATAAAATCAGCTATTTTAAATGGCATATGCAACATTTCCAAACAAAAGTAGGAAGACACCAGGATGATATAAATTAACATGTAAAAAGAGGCAGAAAAACACATGTAGATCAATCATGCCTTTTACATTAGCAGAAATATTGCAAGGCCACTCAAGAATGCATGTTTAAATTCATTTTGAAAACTCGAACTGGTTTTCCTTCCTGCAGCTGCTACTCCTTATGTTGCATGCTCTACTAAAAGCACAAAAGAGCCTGCCTTCCACGATGTGTGCCATCATCACCCTTGACTCCCCGGTTTAGCCAGGAGCACAGGGAATTTACAGCACGGGTCTTCATTCAGCTTCAGATTGTTACACTGGGCCCTGTGGGGATGATCCCTTATCTTTCATATTCGGAGGAAATGTCTGTTTTCTTTTAGGAGGAGTCACAGTATTTTTGCCCCTATTTATCTTTCCCCATTTTGCTTTGAGACACTATAAATAATAAAATACAATATCTATTCCCAATGTGAAAAGCAACTCCCTTTTCTGACATGTCCTGGTCTTCCTTCATAGTTGTTGGCTTATCCTCAAATACACCACATTTATTATGCTGGTGGGGTTTATGAATTCCCAGCAGAGATTAGGCATACTTTCGAGAAGAAGATGGACGATCTGAGTTCAAGCCCTGGCGCCACTAATCGAGTAATGCCACTAATCAGGTAACTTTGAATATGTTGCTTAGCTCTCTCAGTCCTAAGCTTAAAAAAAAAGTTAAAATGATGATGATAATAATCATTCAGTTGTTCGTTCACAATCACATTTTCCAAGCACCTACTTTTTTTGAGGCACTGGAAAGCAAAGGTGAGTAATAACAAATTTCTAAATGCAACTGCTCGCAATCTAGATCAGGAGACAGACATCTAAACAAATCAGTAATGAGACAAAGGAGAAGGGCTGTGACAAGAGGTGTCTCTGTTTGAAACAGCAGCTGTGGAGGGAGGAGGAACTGACCATTAATAAGAGATACGCAGCCTTAGCTGGAAAACCGCACATTTTTCTACTTCACAAGGTGACTGGGAAATTCCAGTGACATCATGAATTTGATTTCTTTGAGAACTTTGCAGAGCCATTTCCATGTGCAGCAGATGCTGTTGATGCCCACCCCTCATCCCTGTGCCTTCACCACTTCACTGCAAACTGGGGACTCTAAACTTCCAGCACCTGCATGTTTGCCTGAGGGGCTTTTCCAGCCTCCAGGGCCCGCCTGCTTTTCCACCTGTGCCGCCAAGGAATCAATGGCCACCACCCCATGCCCAGCACAGTCCTCAACCAAATAAATACCACTACTGTCTCCCCCCTCGGGTGCAGTAACTGAGGCCTGAGTTCCACACTGGCTGCCAGGATGTTCCCAGCAGGACTGAGCTCCAGTTGCCTACAGTAGTAACGTGCCTGATAACGCAGCATGTATTGGCCACCTTCCCTTCCTGAGCCAGTTCCCTGCTCCCTCAATGGGGTTTCTTTTATCTGCCAAATATGACTGCACATGGACCCTATCCTGGGGTACGCTTCTGAGAGAACTCACACTAAGACAAGACGTAAGCCATTTTTTCTTCTTATCCTGTATCGTTTGAAATGTGACCAGAATTATACACACTATTTTGCATGGAAAAAAGCACTGCTTTGTATTTATAAATCCTCTTCTGCAAAGTTAAGATTTAATCCACTTTAGCCATTGTAACATAATACCTGCCTAAGAATTCTTTGAATCCATCTCAAGCCAACACTCTCTGGCTCAAGCCTGCATCTCTCACTTGAATTTCTACCACAGTCTCCTAGCTGCTCTCTGACTCCACTCTTTCCCCCAACAAATCCCTCCTTCTCACTATCTACAGCAACATTCACCTAGAAAGCAATTCTAAGCAGACTACTCCCAGCCCAAGTAATACTTTCATGCAAATTTACATAGGCCCCTGTTACTTGCAACACTTTACCTTTATCTACTGGAAAATTGTTGTGACACTTTGATATCTGGTAAAGCAAAATGCTTAAGTGTCTTCTTCAAGGAAACTGACAAAATAAATACACAAATCTGCAACATGTTTGACGGATGATGCCCACTTAGATGTATATCCTCAGGCCCTGCACAACCTGCACAACTGTACAGAACTATCTTGGCTATGACAACTCCCTGCCTCACTCATGAAGTGCTTGTCTGTTCCCAGAACCTATCACAAGGTTCCATGCCTTTGTTTATGCTGTCCCCTCTGCCTGGAAACACTGACCTTCTCCTGGTCTGCTTCCGGTATTCCCTTAAAACCAGCTGAGCATTTCTCCTTTGCCAGAGATTATATCTGAACCACTCTCACATGGCTACATATCCCTCTTCTGTGCCCTTCCACTTCTTGGTTTGTAAGTCAACCTTCACACTTAGCACATTGGGTTAGAACTCTCTGCTTATGTGGGCTTAATACCTAGGTGATGGGTTGATCTGTGCAGCAAACCACCATGGCACGTGTTTACATATGTAACAAACCTGCACATCCTGCACATGTACCTGGAACTTAAAAGCTAAGCAAAAAACAAAAAGAACTACCTGCATATGGGTTTGTCTTCCACAGCGAGGGCTGTCTTACTCTTCCTCGGATCGCATCCCCAGCATTTACACGAGGGCAAAGTCTGGGGTCAGAGCATTTTGGAAACAGTGGAGTGTGGAATGTGGAGTATGTGAGAGAAGGCTCTGCAGTGAGACAAATCTAGTCAAATGTTGATGTGTCACATTCTAGCCATGTGACCTTGGGCAAATAGCCTCACCTCTCTACATCTCAGTTTCTTTGTTGGTAAGATGGAGATGACACCATCACCCGTCTCAGACAGTGATGGTGATGTCATTACCTGCCTCAGACAGTGATGGTGAGGGTCAAGTAAGCTGCTGCCTGTAACGAGCACAGTGCCTGACGGCAGGCACACAACCCATATTAACTCTTGCTTTTTATCATAAGCTCAATGAACATTTGAAGGATGAACGTGCCTCCCGTTATACCAAACAGGCAGTCCCCTATGAAAAACCTACTTTAGATGGACACATCTGTATACCTGAAAGGGTGATGAACACTTTACATACATTAGTATATTTTGTCTATACAATTACTTTGCTAGAAAGGTCCTGTTACAAATGAGGAAATTGAGAACAAAAAAACATCATTGGCTTTTCTTGGAGGCACAGGCATTAAGTGTGAGAGGCTGGGCCAAACCTGGTCTGTGTGATACAAGCTTGTTCTCTTAACCAAATTATGGAAGCATAAAAGAGAGGCCTCAGTATTCAGCTGGAAGTTGAGGAAGTCAGGCATGCTGTGGAAGGGCACAGGCAGAGACATGAGGAAAGAGCAGGTGGAGGGACTCCTTGAAAGACAAGATAAGTGTAAAGACTGTTAATTCAAAGAACAGTTTTCATGGCTAGTTCCAAGAGTTCTTGTGTAGAAATTAGGAGGTGAGATTAAAAGGGAATGGTAGGTGCAAAGTCAGGAAGGAGCCTGTGTGCTCCTTTGGGACTTTATCTTGAAAACTGTAGAAATATTTTGCAAGGCAAAGGACACTATAAAGACTGACCACATCAAGGGCAAGGATATGGAACCAACTGGGACTCTCATTCATTGCAGGTGGGAATATAAAATGGTACAACCACTATGGAAAACTGTTTGATAGCCTCCTAAAGTCGACTAGACACCTATTATACGATACAACCACTCCACTCCTAAGTTAATCGTTTTGCTCATAAGAGCCCCAAACTGGAAACAAACTAAATGTTCATTAACAGAGGATGGATTTTTTAAAATATTGCTGCAGTCACACAAGAGAATTGGACTAAACAATAAGAAGAAATAAGCTATTAATATACTCAACAACATGGATAAATCTCAAAAATATTATACTAAGTAAAATAAGTCAGAATAAAAGGTGTATGCTGTATGATGTCATCTATATTAAGTTATAGAATAGGTAGATAAAACTCAAAACAATGTCTCCGTGTTTGCCTTCTGGTTGGGGGTGGTATGACTGCTAGAAAGTATGAAGGCATTCTCCGGAGTGGCGGAAATTATCTGTATCTTGACAATGGCGGTAGTTAAAAAGTATGTAATTTTGTCAAAACACATCAAACTGTACACTTAAACTTTGCACATTTTACTGTATGTATATATCTTAAAAAATAAAAGTAGCAAAAAAGTATCTCACAAAATGAGGAACTGCCTTTGGTATACTATCTAAAGATTGGATTTTAAATATACATACAGTATTCTTGTAAATCAGACCAATTTAGAGTTCAGTAGAAGAACTTGATTATTGGAACTCTTGCAAAGCTTCTACTCATTCTTTTGTCGTTGTTGCATTGCTGTTGAGACTAGGTCTTGTTCTGTCACCCAGGCTGGAGTGCAGTTGCCTGATTTCAGCTCACTGCAGACCTGACCAGCCAGAGCACAGGAGATCCTTTCACCTCAGCCTCCCTAGTAGCTGGGACTACAGGTGCAGGCCACCATACCTGGGTAATTTTTGTATTTCTTGTAGAGATGGGTTTTCGCCTTGTTTTCCAGGCTGGTCTTGAACTCTTTGACTCAAGTGATCCACCTGCCTCAGCCTCCCAAAGTGCCATATGTAATTACAGGTGTGAACCACCACGCCTGGCTTATTCACACACTCTTTAACAAAAATGTATTTGTTTCAGCAAATACTTAGCCCAATGCTACCACTTATTTTCTGAGTGACTTTGAACAAATGACTCTTTGACAAATCACTCATTTGTGAAATAGGGCTAGTAATAGTACATAGCCCATGAGGTTGTTGTAGGGACTAAATAAATAAATATATGCAAAGTTCTTAGAATAGTGCTGGTGCACAGTAAGGGCTAGCTAAATGTTAGTGATTAATATTATTATCCTCAGTTATATGCCAGGCTTGGTGGATATAAACAGTAATAAGACACAGAAAATTTACAGTCTATAAGAGAGGATGAACCACAAACATGTATATAGATATGACTAAATATGCTCGATGTCATAATAAAATTTGAAAAGTGCATTGAGAACATAAATGACTAACTGTGCTGGCATGGAAAAATACATTAAAAATGAAAACAATCAGCCACCTAAATCAAATCAAGTTCTGATAGTCATTTACTGTTTTTCAGTATTGTGGTTACTAAGATTCCTCCTTTTCCTGGCAACTGAAATTTGGAACTCTCAGGGCTCAGGCCTGTGACCTCTTCTCTTCTGTGGCTGATTCGTAGGTGTGCTCACCCATTCCTGCTTGTGATGCTCGGTTCACGTCTCTAAGCCCACCATCATGCTGAACTGCAACTGCCTGTGACCTCTCACACTGATGGTGCCACAACCAAAGTCTCCATCCGCATCCCCCTAAACCTGCTTCTCTCACAGTGTTCCCCACATTGGAAACGGCAGCTCCATTCTCCAGCTGCCTGGTCCAAAAGCTTCACAGTTGTCCTTGCCACCTCTCTACTTCTATTATAGTATCTCATACCCAGTAATCAGCAAATCTTTAATTCAGTCACTTGTAAGAGCCCTATGACCTCCTGTCACGTAGACCATTGCAATAGCCTACGGATCTTCCTGTTTCCACCCTCCCTTCCCCAAAAGCTGTTCTCAGCACAGAGGTCAGGTGATCTTTCCAAGGCATTATGAATCCATAATCTTCACCTGCCTTAAATGTTCCAGTGGGTCTCCTTCACACTGTTTCATGACTGACGAGGTCCTAGATAATCTGACTCCAGACTGCTGTCTGCCGTCCTCCTCTGCCACTCTCTGGCTCCCTTCATTCCAGCCTCACTGGTCCCCTTGCTATCTCTTCAATGTGCCAAGCAAGCTCTCTCTTAACTCATGGTCTTTGCACATGATGTTCCCTTTGCATGGAATGACCTTCCTCCAGATAGCCTCATGGCTCACTCCCTCTCTTCATTCATGTATCTGCTCCATTGTTGCCATCCTAGCTAAAACAGCACTCACACTTCAATCTCTAAACCACTTCCCCTGCTTTTCTTCCTAGCATCTGACATTCTTTTTTTTCTTGACAAGGGGTCTTGCTCTAATAGCCAGGCTGGAGTGCAGTGGCACAATCACGTCTGACTTCAACCGTGACCTCCTAGGCTCAAGTAACCCTCCCACCTCAGCCTCCCAAGGAGCTGGGACTACAGGCATGTACCACCATGCTGAGCTAATGTTTGTATTTTTTTGTAGAAACAGGGTCTTGCCATGCTGCCCAGTCTGGTCTTGAACTCCTGGGCTTGAGGAATCCTCCCACCTTGGCTTCCCGAAGTGTTGAGATTATAGGCATGAACCACCATGCCTGGCCCTATTGCATTAGTTTATCATCCTTGCTTAAATAGGAACCTGATGAGACAGCATCTGCATGTCTCTTGTTCATATCTCCGCAGCCTAGAATAATACCTGGCACACAGCAGATGCTCAACTGAAATTTGTTGAATGAATGAATGAGTTACTATTACCTTAGTTTATGCAGAGCCTCACAGTTTACAAAGCAGTCACATACACAATATCTTAATAAGCCCGCTAAAGATTTGTGGGATGGGCTTTGTTATATCCATTTTATAGATATGTTGACAGTCTGCTGAATACATTTTAAGTCCCTTGCTCAAGGTCATATAGCAATTAGAAGTAAAAGTCAAGCTCTGGTGTTTTGCCTTCAAGTCCAGTTTATTAATCATAAATATAAAATACTATTAACAATTTATTAGTGTTGCTGAAGATATTTCACTTGTAGTATCTCGTTTAACCTTCACAACAATGCTTTGAGGTGGGTTCTATTTTGCACATGTGAAAAGTAAATCTCTACTAAGTAACATACCCTAGGTCACAGAGCTGAAAAATGGTAAAATCAGAATCTGGGTCCTGACAGCCTGGTTCCCGGGGCTTCTTCTCAACGGTTGGACCCGCTAGACCTAGCCTGTAAAATGAAGAGAATGAAGGAAACTACAAACACAAATGGACAAGTATCAAATTTGTTACACGGGGACTTTCTGCCATTATTCAAATTTTTGCTCTTGTTACATGTAATGAAACTTTCTTCTTTTTCTTTGAGATCATAATCTGGAAAGCAATTGTAGCTCAAATGCAGTTCATTATGTTGTTTTCTGGTTTTTATCCTTCTTTGAAATGTTTGAAATGTTTGTTTCTAAGTTGAGAAGTCACTTAGGAATTTTAGGAATCGTGGGCAGAGCTCCTGGATTTCCAGCAGTCTGACTTTCTTCCTCCTTTGGTAGCTTCGTGCTGCCTTTTGTGGCGTGAGCATAGGCTGGTGTTCCCTCTGAGGATGGATTCCACCTGCTCTCTCATCGCCCTATGTCATGCCTTGTTTCATCAATTCTCACCTTCATTTTATCACATAACCTACATTGTGGAACACTCAGTTTCCTTTCTTTTTTTTCCCTTTTTTCATTGAATGTGATGGCACCAGAGGCAGAAATGTGGCAAAATTTTAAATGGTGAGAAATCCATTTCAGCTACCTGGATTTTGAGAAGCAAATTGTGATTTCTCGACTTCACTTTGTATTGAACTATGCAAGTTAGATGAACTAAAAAAGTTTCATTGACTTGTCTACTTATCCACTCATCTCCAAGTCAGTCAGGTGTTTGTGAATGCTGCCTATTTTCTACTCTGTCTAGCTATTCAAATGATTAACTTAAAGGTGTATATAAAGGTACATAAACATAGTGAGATGCCCTTGAAATAACAAAGCCCTCGGATCGTACGTAAGCAGGCATTTAGAAGTTGAAAAACAAATCAGGTATGTTGATTGTTCCTAAGGGTTGTAACAGAAAGATTCTAAGCACTTACCTGGGAATAGACTGTGAGGATAGCATGTGGTCTATTGATCCAGGTATCCCCAATGCCTGGCACATGGTAGGTACTCAACAGAGTAAGTGCTTAACATAGGAAATGCTTGATAAATTTGTGTTGAATCTGTAGTACTCTGTCTTGTATTGCCTATTCATGAACTTGTCTGAACACAAGTGCACACACACACACACAGACACACAGACACACACATACATTAGGTTGTGAGCTCTTACAGGAGAAGATCTGTCTTATTCACCACTGTATTCTCTAATACAGAACCACAAAATAAGAGGCAATCCTTAATTCTCATCAAATTGAAGTAAATTCTGTGACTTATTTTCTTTATCTCGCTTACCTCACCCTATCTCATCCATTTGGCTCTCAAACCAGAATGCCTAAAACAGCTGCATTAATCTAATCAAACATGTAAAAGCCAAAACCTTGAAATCTTTCAAATCAAGCTCTGAATTGCATTTTTAAATTTACCCTGGCCATTGCATAAGTAGATTTAGCAACTAGCTAACTGCTATCCCAGGAGGGGGAAAAAACCCATAAGCTTAATGAAATTGGTCAGACATACAGTGTAACAGATGTCCAACATGCTGCCATGAACTTAAATCATAAATATGATGCTTCTGTTTGGCATGGCAAAATATATTAGAACTGTTTTATCAGTCACTGGGCAACTTGCTAGATGGAGGGGGAATAACCCTGAAAAATGCAGGAGCTGCTTCTAATAGCATCTAAAAGGATCCCTGGAGAAACAGATAATCTGCTTGCAATGATTCATCAAGTCGGTCCTTTGTTTCATTAATTTGAGTGTCAAGTGCAACTATACAATAAAGAATTGCCAAGACCTGATAAGATTCTCCTCTGGCTGCTGCTTTTCCTGCCCTAACAACTGGTACTATTCATGCCCAAAGCACAAACTGAATAAATAGCTTCAAGGCTGGCAATGTTGGACAGTGCTTAGTATTTTGCTTTTCCTTGAAAGGCTAAATCTTGTGCTTTCTTGCCCTGTCCCAAACACGTTGGGCTGACATTCATTATTGCACCAATAATTTTAACTTTCTTAATACTAAGTATGAAAAGATGCCTCATAAGATAAAAATAGTTCCTGTTGTATCATCAGTCCAGCAATAGATTAGGGAAGATTAAAAATGGATTGTAATGCCTTTTTTGGCCTTGAGAAAGCTCTTATTGCACCCATGGTTCAGTTGGCCTGCTGATCATTTCCATCTTAATGTAATCTTTAACATTACACCGTTACAGGTGAGGTGTTAAGTAATACATTAAGACAACTATTTTCACTAAGCAATTACATGAGAAATAGGTTTTTACCTAAATTAGACATTTAACAAATGTCATCTGTAATTCAACGCAGAGAGAGCATCCTTAAAACAAGCTATCGATGTGATTTTCCCAACAAGAAACAATAATTACGTTTTTCTAATTTTAATTGAAGTTCTGAGTGTGAAATTATGTGCCGTCAGCGCAGAAGACCAACGGAAAGCACCAAAGACCTTAGGATTATGAAATAAACCATAAGCAGTTTTATCTCTAGCAGGCAGAAATTCTTCATCCAAATTAGGAAGAATCTACAGGTCAAGTTAATCATGTAGCTGTGACGTGCTGAATGTTTTTAAAACTTTAAGATCATTTAGATGAACACAAGAAAACTTAAAGGTCAGGTAGAAATATAACTGTAATATTTAATGCAAATAATGAAATAATTGAGATGAAATACTGTGATCTAAAGATTGCATGAGAATAACTGGATCTGAAAAAGTAAAATTAAGAGGGAAGAGAAAATTAGAAAGTGAACAATCGAAGAACAAAATAATAAATAATTTTTTAAGAAAAATAATTTCATGATAGATGAAATTATTTCTCTATGCTATGAACATAAATGCAAACGCTATAAATAGAGTTATTGACATTTGGGAGGTTGACTTGTTTTCATCAACGTCACAAAACAGAACATTTAGTTTGCAAATTTTCAAATGGCTATCGCGTTCAGAATCCAATCAGGTTCTCCTTCTTTATTACTTGATGACTTCTTTAAAGATATATAAGCCCGCGGACCAAGAGGTGGGTATACTGGCTCTGTTAACTCTCTCTCCCCAGAAATTTCACTACTGAAAAGATTGTCACTTGGGGGCGGGGAGGGGGATGCAGAGGGCTTTAGGACCCAGCAGGCGGCGGCAGGCGGCAGTTGTGTAGATCACTGAGAGACTACGAGGGTCCGGTTCAGTTTTAATTCTGCCTCTAATCTCTGCAACAGCGGCGCTTCCCGGGTCCCGCGGCTCCCGCGAGCTGTCTGCCGCGGCAGGCTGCCGGGCGAAAATCAGAGCCGCCTCCGCCCCCTCACCCACCATGGAAACCCTCCAGGAAAAAGTGGCCCCCGACGCGCGAGCCTGAGGGTTCTGCACAAAAGAGGCGCCCAAAATGAAGACCCTGATGGTGAGTCACTTGTGGCAACTCCACTGGGCAAGGAGGGGGATCCCCGGGCTCAGGGTCCGCGGGACGCACCGGGGAGGCTCCAGGACGCCTAATCCTGGGCCGCGAGGTCGCCTGTCACAAAGGGACAACTTTCCACCCGCTCCGCGTTCCCTCCCGGTTCTCCAGCTCTGCCTCGCTCGGAATCCCAGAGCCAGGATGGGAACTCGGGTTGCCTCGCCGCCTAGATCTCCGGCGAGAGGTCCGGGGGGTGGCGGAGAGCTGCAGGAGCGGTGGAGGAGTGGGCAGACTGCTCCAGGGATGGGGGTGCCCAAAAGCAACAGCCTGCTAAAACTAAGAGGGACGGAGGGGGGACCTTTGCAGACTTTCTTCATTTTCTCGGATTTTCAAACTTGCGAGGATCGGTCAGGTGGAGCCCCAGGGCCCCAGGAAAGGAGGGGTGTAAGGACTCAAGATTCCCCCAGCCTGGCTGGGGCAGACCGACCCTTCCCCAGAGCGCAAACCCACCCCTGCCGTCCGCCCCGGCGCGCTCCCTCCCGCAGCCGGGGCCCGGGCACCACCTGCCCTCTACCGGGAGATCTGGGCGGCGGCGGCCGAGAGCAGCGACGCGCCCCGAGCATCCCTTGCGGTGTGCGAGGGGACGGTGCCTTCTCGTTCCCAGCTGCGTGCGGCTGGGCTGGGGCCCAGGCCGCCCCCCGCCCCCAGGTCTCCCCGGCTAGTGTGACCACCGCGCAGGTGTCCCCGCTGGGCGCGCTCCTCCGGTGTCTGCGCTCAGCCGCTCTCCTCTTCTGTCTCCCGCCCGCCCGCAGCGCCATGGTCTGGCAGTGTGTTTAGCGCTCACCACCATGTGCACCAGCTTGTTGCTCGTGTACAGCAGCCTCGGCGGCCAAAAGGAACGGCCCCCGCAGCAGCAGCAGCAGCCGCAGGCGTCGGTCACCGGCAGCTCGCAGCCGGCGGCGGAGAGCAGCCCCCAGCCGCGCGCCGGGGTCCCCGCGGGACCGCGGCCACTGGACGGATACCTCGGCGTGGCGGACCACAAGGTGACAGCATGCCCGCCAGCCCGCTCGCCGCTCTGCCTGGGGATCCCGCACACCTGAGCCTTCTCCCTTTCCCGGGGCTGGGAGGCGCCGTGAGTAGGTGCCGTTCGGAGGCTGGAGGGGGAGTGGACCCGCTGGGGTAGGGTGGGCTAGTCCCAGCTTGGTATGAATTCTTATCTGGAGAAAGACATAAAGTTTTGTAGAAAATAAGGGTGAGGTGAGTGGACCCCAGAGCTAATTTCCCAGCAGAAATCGACCTTGGAACTAGAACTCTCTGATCCCCGGAATCGCAGCTGCAGATGGAGGTCCGGTTCCCGAACCCTTGGGTTTGAAAGCCGAGTCGCTCCCCGGTGGGAGGAAACTGGGGATGGCGCGGGTGCCAGCCTGAGCGTTCCTCTGACCCGGAACCAGAGGGTGAGCGCCGCCAGCCCGCGGCCACTGCTCGGGATCCGAGATGCGCCTCTGATCTCTCCAGCGCATCGCTTTGGGCTGAATTCCCCAGCCCTGGGGAGCGGTGCCCAGGCAGGCTTGGAAGACTTGAGGCACAAACTCAGCTTCCATTGGTTTGAAACTCATCGTTGTGAGTCTGTCTTCCTCTGCCTTCCGGGAAGGTGCTGCATGGCTTGGCTAATAATTAATAAGATGAATTTTTAAAAATTGAGCCTCCTTTCCCTGGAATAATAAATATCTGGTTTCAGTGTGTGACGCCTCTGGGAGAATCCTAATCTAGTTTGCTGATTCTGAAGATATTTTAATACAGTTTAAATGTATCCCTCATTATTTGAAGCTCATATGTTTTTCTTAAAACACAATTCCACTCTGTATCTGCTTTATAAAGCTAGAGGATTTCTTGAAGTCTCCCAATTATTCTTTTTATTTTACTAAATTTTATGGTTGTGAACTGAAGTAGTATTTAGTAGATGCTCCTTTCGTGTGAAAAGGTCGCTCTAACCATACATGAAAAAATCAAACTTTTTAAAAGTGGCATACAGAATATTGCCACACACCTGTTTGGTGCATAATGCTAAGGATTTGAAAGATATAAAAGAATTTAAGGCAGGACCCAGCCTTACGGATCTTTAAATTCCTGAGGACAAAACAATACACCATGAAATGTGTGTAGATAGATAAACTGATAGATATAAATGTATAATAAATGCTAGATATAAACAGTACTGTAGGGGTGCAGAAATGAGAAAGATGACTTCCCTGGAAGGATCAAGGAAAGGTTATTTGAAAAAGTGGAATTGGCAATGGGAAGAATTCAGGGAATCAAAAAGGACGAATCAGTTTCATCAGGAAGTGGTTATTTATTTATTTATGTATTTATTTCTGGCAGGAGCAGGGGTTGAGGGGTGGAGGTGTTAGTAGACTTAAAATCCAAAAGCAGAGGGCTATCAGTTTTACAATTACAACTTTCATTTCCTTTCTTAGTTGTTGATTGATTACATGCTTTGTATCTGCATGTGCAAGCAACCAATAAGGGCTGGAGTTCTAGGAAAGTTTAGAGATTAGCTTCTCACTGTGGATGGCTGTGGTGTTTATGCGTAACTGGTGTATGATGGATATATTAAGCTCATGGATTTCCATGGCTATTGTTTGGTGGAAATGACTATCTAACACTTGTGAAGCTTTGACTAATGGCAGCATCAGAAGGTAAATTTGCTGAAAGTTTTGATCAGCTTTTGGGAAGATAGTTCCAATATTTTTCTTCCTGTGTTCTTCTGCTGGACAGACACCAGCTAAGAATGTTGATAGCTTAATGCAGAGTATAATACCCTAATGCTTATGTTCAAAACAATGTTTATTGACACAAATGTATTTGATTTCAATTTTTGTTTATCAGAACCTTGTTTTTTTGAAACAAAGAACAGTCCTTTTCAATTTGGGGGGAAAATGTTGATACTCTACGTGAGAAATTAAATGATATGTAGTAAAGGAGTGTTACAAATTGTGAAGAGCTATATGAATTATATTGTGTGAAAGTCATTGGCATTCCTCGTAGAAGAAGGTCTTTGGAGATAATTATGAATATCAATGAAATTATTTCATGGAACACCAACATCTCACAAAATTCTATACCCAAAGGTTTTGAGGGAGTTCACAGCACCACAAGCAAAGGAACAAAAAGCGTATCTTAAAAATCTATGTCTTCTGCTTAGGCATTATCTCAGTTGTCCACTGAGCTAAGTGTAAACTCCTCAAAATGCATTAACTGATTCTTTTTACTGGTACTATTTAGGTAGCTGGAAATTGGGCAGAGTTCCCTTACGGATGGCCATATGAAGGAGCATGTGTAAAATGTTGTTTATGTTCTCTCCAAAAGTTGCTGTTTAATTAGGTTTATTTGAGATCTTCCTATAGTCTTGCATAGGCAGAGGAGGAAGTCATTTGTGAGAATATTGCTAGGAATTTGTTTCCAATTAACACAGAGGAGGGTAAGAAAGGAAAGCTTTTCTATTCTTATTATATTGCTAGATGATACTCAGATTGCTTTTTTTTTTTTTTTTTTACTCTCACATCAGGCCTCAGAAAAATGATGGGATATGCTGGATGTGATGACCACCAAGCCATATGCTGCTGCATATTGAATCAGAATTCCAATAGCCTTTTTTATTTGCCATTGATTTACAGAGTCTGGAGAGAGTTACAGATACTATTTAGGAAAATGTTAACACCTCCTTAGCTGGAGGCCCCCAAGACTGATAAATATGTAGTGTTTATGTTCAGTTACATGATGTTATTAACATTGCCAGCTCCAAGATTAAATTCAACAGGTGGTCCTAATCCCTGGCACCTGAATTTCACAAATTACAGCCCGTCTGCAATGATAGTTTTGTCTCATATGGCTGTAGACTGAATTACTGTTGAGATTAAATCACTATGTGCTTTTGTTGAAAGATATGCTGCAAGTCAAGTCAGTGATGAGCAGCATGTGTTGAAGCTTAAAATATCACTTTTCATGGTCATATTCTCTACTTCCTCTTTTACAAACTATGTGAGCTGCAATTGTAATTTCAGTATCACTAAATGAAGGCTACATGGAGTTTCTTGTCATAATGAAGGTATTTTCTGTTAGAGTCTTTCTCTTCTTTCCCAGGCCCTTTCCCCAGATGTCTTCCTACAAATGTTCCATCAACTCATTTCCATCATGTTACTGGTCTGTATCTTCAGGTGCTATATCTGTATTCTAACATTACTCTCTTGATCCCAATTTTTGGAAGCCAGTGATAACAAGATTGCTTAGGTACAAGTGAAAAGCCAATTTTCATGGCTTTGGGAACCTTCTGCATTTAGAACTGCAACATAATGTATAACCAAGCTAACACACACACATTAAATCAAGCAATCCTCAGAGGAATGCTCCAAGTCTTATAACAGCTCCAAGTCTTACAGCAGAGTGGAAGGGAACATGGAATGCAATTCAGTTTCCAGTCTGGTTCTGGTCTGCATAGATGAGGTCATTTGCCATCTGGTAGACCCTGTGAAAAGGAACTGTGAGCTAATTCCCATTTCCAGAGGACAGGCTCTTATCACAGAAGGCCCACTATCACCCGGGCCGCCCTTTACTGAAATGGCTTATGAAAGGGCAGTGATCAATAGGGTCTACAGCTCAGCAGCTATCTCCTGGCTTCAGAAGTAGCCCCCAGGGATGGATTTTACACAAACCAATAGCATACTTGTTCTTGCTTCTTTTCTTTCTTAGGCACTCAGTTATTCAGACAAATCAAAATTGCTTAGTGGTAATAGAATTGTTACTATCAATTGGTAACTATCCATTTGGAGTGATAAGGCAAGTCAATGGAAGCATTGAAAAATAATAATCCAAAATCAGAATTTGGATGCATGCCATCTAACTTATTTTGTAATTATGGGATAACTATTCCTCCTTTAGAAAAGTATATAAATTCTCCAATGCAGGTTTGACCCTATTTTATGACATTTGAGTTGTGAATGAATGACTCAAATGAATGCTAAATCATTTGAATCTCAAGGAAATTCAAAGTGAGCTAATTTTCAATGCTCAAGTATTATAAAACATGATCTGCCAGTGATGATGAAATCCTGTTACCACAAAGCATCAAACCCCCAAAATCAGAAAAAGATATTTCATGGGTGAGGAGTTGCAATAATGTGGTCACTTTTAACAGGATAAGTTTTCTTTTTATAACATTTATTAAAATACTTAATCTCCCTTAATTCTGTGATAGCAAGGAGAATTTTCCCACCTTCCCACAGGGGTAATTTCAAGATATCACTATCCTCCTGTCCATGGCAGATGAGTTTGACCTGGTTGCTCTCAAGTTCCAGGTATACAGGCTCTCCTGCTGATCTGTGAACACTCAATCTGCCTCAGGACCTTTGCACATGCTCTTCTCCCTTCCTGGAAAGCTCTTCCCCAAGGTCTTTTGCTTGGTTGGTTCCTTCTGATCATTCATTCATCAGGTCACATATCATCTTCTTGTGGACCACATTCTTTAACTAGCCCCCTCCTCAACAGTCATTCTCTATTGAATTAGCCTGTTTTATTTTCCTTATAACACTTAACAATATCTGTAGTAATCTTAAAATGCTTAACAATAACTGAAGTAATCCTAAAGTTTATCTGTTTTCTGCCCTTCCCCCAACAGGAATCTAAGTGTTGTGACAGCAATGTCTTTGTACATCTTGTTGACCAGTTGAACCCCAGGACCTAGAACAATATCTAAAATTTAATGGGCACACAATAAATATGTATTGAAAGAAAGAAGGAAGTGAAGGTGGAAGAGAGAAGGACAGACCTACTTCACCTCCTTCAAGTTTTTTCTCTGTAATAATCATCAGTGCAGTCTCAAGACCCTAGTGTGTCTCATATTTTTCTAAATTTGTTCTGCCCACAAAAGTAATTGTAATAACAGGAAGGAAGAGGAGGAAATGATTTAAGAGGAAAGACAAGAATCTTTGGGAATGAGATTTAGGGATCCATGTTTAACAAGCTTCCTTTTTAAATATTGCACACACTAAACTTGGAGAAAACACTGAAATGTTTTTAATCATCACAATGTGTAGTTCCGTAGCTAATTCATTTCTAGGTTTTTGAACTAATCATAGCCCTTGATAAATACTCATTGAAGGCCTAATAGTTTCAAAATTGGGCATTCTGGAGGAAAAACACAGTACCTACCCTCAAAGAACCTTTGATCTAATAGTTGCCAAGAAAAGACAAAGAAGCAAGAAAAGTTAAATAATAAGGCAAGTACTGAATAATAATTTGAAATCAGGAAGCAATAAATAAAGGCACTGATTCTAAAAAGGAGATAATTTCTGTGATCTTTCTCCATCTATAAAACAAGTTAAATCCCATTATTACCTTAGAAGTTGGTAAAGCTTTCAAACCAATGTTCCACTCTTTATTAGCCTCATATCTATTCATATGTGTGTGCAGGATATCCAATGAATAATTAGTGAACAAATCGGATATCAAAGCAACTTCAAAGTGGATTAATTTTAAATTCAAAATATTGTCTCTTTATGATTTTCCTTTGGCATGACATAGAGTCTTCCGCACTCAGGAAGTTTAACCTTCTTAAATGTCTCCGTAACATATGGTGACCACCTTAACCAAGCTAAATCTCATAACTCATTGTATTAGTCAGAGTTCTCTAGAGAGACAGAACTAATAGGATAGATATAGATATATAAAGGAGAGTTTATTAAGTATTAACTTACAGGATCACAGGGTCCTACAATAGGCTGTCCGCAAGCTTGAGGAGCAAGGGGAGCCAGTCTGAGTCCCAAAACTGAAGAACTTGGAGTCCAATGTTTGAGAGCAGGAAGCATTCAGCATGGGAAAAAGATGTAGGCTGAGAGGCCAGTCCCATCTTGCCTTTTCACGTTTTTCTGTCTGCTTTATATTTACTAGAAGCTGATTAGATGGTGCCCATCCAGATTAAGGGTGGGTCTGCCTTCCCCAGCCCACTGACTCAAATGTTAATCCCTTTTGACAACACCCACACAGATACACCCAAGATCAATACTTTGTATGCTTCAATCCAATCAAGTTGACACCCAGTATTAACCATCACAAGTCTATCCCTTGCCAACTTGAACCCATACACATCTCCTGAGATCATACATAATCTTCAAATAAAGACAATAATGAGATCGTCATAATGCCTAAAATAACACAACTATCCTTTGTACAACTGGAAATGCACCAATCCCCAGCTCAAATACTATTACATAAAGCTAACAATACTTAAATGCTGAAATGAAGTCAATAAATCTTATGTCAAATGATAAAGGAAAAGGAAATAAAATGAAGATGCTTTCTTAGTACAAGTGTATACATGCACAAACATGTTATTAACAAAAGAAGGAGGAAATACTCATGACAATTACAGTCCTCGTTTCTGTAGCTGCTCAAGTGATGGTAGCTAGTATTGATTCCTACCTTCTTCTACTACCCATTCTGTATTCCCTTTGCCTTCAGCAAGCACCTCAGCAGGTCATGGTATTTTTTCCTGGCGGAGTGACCCAGATCTTCATTCCTGAAGGGTCCTACCTGCATTGGGCTGTTGTCTTTCCCATTGACTTTAATCACAGGGCATGGTATTGCTAAGAGATGCTCTAATGGATCTTCTGGATTCCATGCATTCTCTTCCTTACCTCCATTACGAAGTAGTAGACTGATTTCATCTCAATAGTCTGGGTCAGTCACCCCAGCCAACACTGTAACTTCCTTCTTAGCCTGTTGACTTAAAGGTAGGAGTAGCCCAAGGTGTCCAGGTGGCAATCCTAACCACCAGTTTAATGGAATCGTTGTGTCTCATGGTGGCAGCATTCCTCTCTCTGAAGCTAAGACCTCTAGGCCAGCAGAACATAATGTCACAAGAACAGGAAGCAAACATTTTGTTTGTGGATCACTAGGGGAGATGGTGAGTGGTTCTGTTTCCACTTCCACCCCTTGATTCCTTGACCTGGGAATCCTGGCTATGGGAGAAACAGTACCATATATTGGATACTGGTGCAGAGCATACATCCCTGACACCATGGCCTTCTGAAGATCTTTGCCCCAGCCCTGCAAAGTATTGTCACCTAGTTGGTGTTGTAACCATGACTTCAAAAGGCCATTCTACTCTTCTATCAATCCAGCTGCTTCAGGATGATGGGGAACGTGGTAAGACCAGTGAATTCCATGAACATAAGCCCACTGCCACACTTCTTTAGCACAAAGTGAGTGTGTTGGTCAGAGGCAGTGATGTGTGGAATACCATGACGATGGATAAGGCATTCCATGAGTCCACAGATGGCAGTCTTGGCAGAAGTACTGTGTGCAAGATAGGCAAACCCATATCCAGAGTAAGGGTCTGTTACACCTAGGACAAACCTCTGCCTTTTCCATAGTGGAAGAGGTCTAATACAATCAACCTGCCACCAGGTAGCTGGCTGATCACCCCAATGAATGGTGCCATATTGAGGACTCAGTGTTGGTCTCTTCTGCTGCCAAGTTGGACACTCAGTAGTGGCCATAGCCAGGTCAGCCTTGGTGAGTGGAAGTCCATGTTGCTGAGACCATGTGTAACCTCCATTCTTGCCACCGTGGCCACTTTATTCGTGAGCCCACTGGGCAATGACAGGGGTGGCTGGTGAAAGAGGCTGATTGTTGTCCATAGAATGGGTCATTATTAAAATCCTCCTCTGCCGAAGTCACCCATTGGTGAGCACTCACATGGGATACAAATATCTTCACATTTTTTGACCCCTCAGAGAGATCCATCCACATACCTCATCCCTAAATTTCTTTGTCACCAATTTTCCAATTATGCTTATTCCAAGTCCCTGATCATCCAGCCAAACCATTGGCTACAGCCCCTGAATCAGTATATAATCACACATCTGGCCATTTCTTCTTCCCTGAAAAGTGAACAACCAGGTGCAATGGTCGAAGTTCTGTCCACTAGAAAGATTTCCCTTCACCACTATCTTTCAGGAATGTTCTAGGAAGAGGCAGTAGTGCTGCAGCTGACCACTTTCAGGTGGTACCTCCATATTGTGCAGAACCATCTGTGAACCAGCCCTTAGTCTTCTCTTCTCTATCAGCTAATCATAGGGAACTCCCCATGAAGCCATCAGTGCAGGCTGAGGGAGAGAAGGCAGGGTGGTAGGAATGGAGACCATGGATACTTGAGCCACTTCCTCATGTAACTTGTGCCTTCAGGACCTGCTCAGGCCCAATCACATATAAATCCCTTCCATTTGATGATAGAATGCTGCTGTGCACAGCTCACTTTATGGTTAGATGGGTCAGAAAGCACCCAGTTCATGATAGGCAGAGTTCAGGTCACATGGTGACTTGATGACCCATAGTCAAATGTTGTTTCCGTCAAAGCCCAGTAACAGGCCAAGAGCTGTCTCTCGAAGGGAGGTAGTTATCTAAAGAAGATTGCAAGACCTTGCTCCAAAATCCTAGAGGCTTCTGCTGTGATTCACCGATGGGGCCTGCCAAAGGCTCCAGGCAGCATCCCTATCTGCCACTGACATCTCAAGCACCGTTGGATCTGCTGGGTCATGTAGCCCAAGTGGCAGAGCAGCTTGCACAGCAGCCTGGACCTGTTGCAGAGCCTTCTCCTGTTCTGGACCCCACTCAAAACTGGCAGCCTTTCAGGTCACTCAATAAATGGGCCAGAGTAATACACCCAAATGAGGAATGTGTTGCCTCGAAAATCCAAATAGGCCCACTAGGCATTGTGCCTCTTTCTTGGTATAGGAGGCGCCAAAGGCAGCAACTTATCCTTCACCTTAGAAGGAACATCTTGACAGGTCCCACACCACTGAACCCCTAGAAATTTTACTGAGGTAGAAGTCCCTGAATTTTAGTCAGATTTATTTCCCATCATCTGGCATGCAAATATCTCACCAATAAGTCCAGTGTGTTTTCTACTTCTTGCACACTGGATCCAATAAGCATAATGTCTTTAGCATAAGGGACCAGTGTGATATCTTACACAATTGAAAAGTGGTCAAGGTCTCTCTGAATAAGATGACAAAGCTGGAGAGTTGATATACCCCTGAGGTAGGACAGTAAATGTATATTGCTGACCTTGCCAGCTGAAGGCAAATTGCTTCTGGTGGGCCTTATGGACAGGAATGGAGACAAAGCCATTTGCTAAGTCAGTGGCTGCATACCAGGTACCAGGAGATGTGTTAATTTGCTCAAGCAACAAAACCACATCTGGTAATTAGAGTCACCACTTGATTAAGCTTACGATAATCCACTGTCATTCTCCAAGATCCGCCTGTCTTCTGCCCAGGCCAAATGGGAGAGTTGAATGGGGATGTGGTGGGAATCACCACCCCTGCATCTTTCAAGTTCTAGATGGTGGCACTAATCTCCGCAATCCCACCAGGGATGCGATACTGTTTTTGATTTACTATATTTCTAGGTAGCAGCATCTCTAGTGGCTTCCATTTAGTCTTTTCCACCACAATAGCCTTCACCCTACCAGCCAGGGAGCCAATGTGTAGGTTCTGCCAGCTGCTGAGTATGTCTATGCCAATTATGCATTCTGGCACTGGGGAAATGAACACAGGATGAGTCTGGGGACACACTGGACCCACTGTGAGTCAGACTTGAGCTAAAACTCCCTTAATTACCTGACCTCCATAAGCCCTTACTTTAATAGGAGGACCACAATGACATTTTAGGTCTCCTGGAATCAACACCAGCTCGGAGCCAGTGTCTGGTAGTCCCCGAAATGTCTGATCATTTCCCTTTCCTCAGTGCACAGTTACCCTGGTAGAAGGCTGGAGATCTCCTGGGGGAAGGATAGGAAAAAGATTCGCTGCATAAATTGTCGGTAATGTAGTGGGGCCCTTCCTCAAGGGGATCCAGCCTCCCCTTCATTCAAGGGGTTCTGGATCTGTAAACTGGCTCAAGTCTGTAAAATATTGAGAGGCCATGATTCTCTGTTTTCATAATTCAAATTAGTCTTTTGCCCATTTGACCTTGAAGTTCTCTGTATAAATTAAGTAGAAATGTAGTAGGCTTCCTATCAATTTCACTTCTAGGAACTCCATGATTAATTAGCCAATGCCAGAGCTCTACATGAGTCAGGCTATTCTCATTGCCACTTTGCCTCTGCTGTCCATTACAGTAGCTATGCCCACCTTGCCTTTGAAGGTTAAGTGCCACCACTTGGCACCTGCCTCCTCAGGATCCAATTATTCTCATTGTATTTAAATTTTGTGGTTGAGTGACTTGGTCCCCACTGTTAGATCTGACATACATACAGAGAAGAGAAATTACAGAGCTCTTCAAAAATGTAGATGCTGCCCTCACAAATCTATTTCACAAGGCATTGGTCAAAGGTGTGTCTTCTGAACCCTCCCAGCTGGGATGAGTAGGTCTAAAGTGACTAATCCACTCCACCAGCCCAATCTTTCTAAGACTTTGGGTCCCTTTCTCTCCATTAAACCAAGGGAGATCAGGCCTTTCCAGCTTACTCACAATGAGCAATCTTTTAATCCATATTTCAGCAATCCTTAACCAAGCAAATAAACTATTAGAATCTTTTAAAACTCCCTGAGCTGCAACATTAAAATCATAGTGGGCTCCAGTGAATAAATTCAGCCTGATCCAACTCTATGTTCCTTCCACCATTATCCTGTACACTTGCCTGTTCTCCAGATTGCTGTTTATGTAAATTAGGCATTTCAAACAGTTCTTTTCAAATGTAGCACACCTCCTCATGGGTCATACTCTCAACCTCACCTCTAGAGACCCACTGGGATTTTAGTCTAGTTATAGGTCTAGAGGCAAACAGAGGTGGTGGGGGTGGCTCCTGAGGAGAATCAAGGTTATCTTGCCTGGCAACTGCCTCAGGGGAGACCATCATTATAGCCTCAGGCAGCACAGGGTGTATCTCCCCAGACAAAGGTGGAAAGGCTGATGGCAGCATGGGTGGGGGAGGGGATGTTGTCACTATTGGGGTTGGGGAAGCTCTTCCTTTGGCAAAAAAGTTCATCAGAGTTTACAAACCAGTATCCCCAGCTTCATCAGGGTCTTCCCACGTGTCCCCATTCCAAGTTGCAGGGTCCCATTCTTTTCCAATCAATGCCTTTAACAGTAGACACCTGGCAAGGCTGTGCATGCACCTTTTGTTGTAGGTGAGCCACTCGCATGATAAAAGCTTTCTATCTGTTTTTCCACAATTTCAGCTCTCTCTCTATGGAACATAAGACTCATTTGGGACAATCTTAGCAGATTTGAGTCTCAGTATCTGCTTCTGAAGCTGGGAGACAGAATCCCTGAGTTCATCATTTTCTTTCATACTTTGTCCACTGAACTTAGGAGCAACCAACCAGCTTCATTATTTTCCTTTGTTCTCCACATATAGTCAAAGATATTACATATAGAGTCACTAAACTCCTTGCCTATCATGAGTGGTGAATCAAGGGTGTCAAATGCATTTATTTTGCATAACTGTCTAAACAGTTTACGTCAAGGACTATCAGTGTTCTCCATAGTATTAGAAATAGAGTCCTTGGCATTTGGGGGTCTAATCATATTAAACAGCCAACTCCAGAAACCCCAAAATCAACAAAAGAACTCCATCCTTAATATTCCTTTCCTCTAGAACCACTCCTGCTATGAAAATCTGTATTAATCAGGGTTCTCTAGAGAGGCAGAACTAATAGGATATATATAGAATGACAAGGAGAAAAAGAATGACAAAGAGTGATTATCTCTTAAATACTGATTGGTAAAACTTGGGGGGGTATGTGCATTTATAAGATGTGTTCAGATTCTTTTTCATAACTTCATATATATATGAGAGTTTATTAAGTATTAACTTACACAATCACAGGGTCCCACAATAGGCTGTCTGAGAGCTTGAAGAGCAAAAAGATCCAGTCCAAGTCTCAAAACTGAGGAACTTGGAGTCCAGTGTTCGAGGGCAAGAAGCATCCAACACAGGAGAAAGATGTAGGCTGGGAGGATAGGCCTGTCTTGCCAGCTTCCCTGGAGGCTGATTAGATTGTGCCCATCAGATTAAGAGTGGATCTGCCTTCCTCAGCCCACTGACTCAAATGTTAATCCCTTTTGGCACACACACACCCAGGATTAATACTTGTATCCCCCAATCCAATCAAGTTGACACTCAGCATTAACCATCACACTCATGCTATGGCGAATGTGGATATAATTATGTTGGCCACAAGACAGAATATTTGAAATCAGGTCTGTCCTGGAAACATGATACCTGTTATAGAAGAGGATCTCCATAACCTCTAGGGTGAGGTGTCAGAACAGCATAATTTCTGCTTTGTAAATACTAGGATTATAGAAGATTAAATATGTGAAAGGATTTTGAAAAATTGAAACATATCATTAATCAACAAGTCATTCCTTAAAACCTCTTATTCACCTATTATATACTCTTTAAACAGCTGTGTAGGATCTTAAGTATAGAATGACAAGGAGTGATTATCTCTTAAATAATATTGTCATCCATACCCCAGAACTTGATCCAGCGAAGAATTCCCTTGAGAGTCAGTGAATTTATGATCAAATGATAGGTAAAACTTGGGGGGTATTGCATTTATGAGATGTGTTCAGATTCTTCGCCATAAGAATCTAGTCTGGGCCTGGGATGAATAAATAC
Organism: Plecturocebus donacophilus; assembly: GCA_004027715.1. Lineage (NCBI taxonomy): Eukaryota > Metazoa > Chordata > Mammalia > Primates > Pitheciidae > Plecturocebus > Plecturocebus donacophilus. The sequence continues at coordinate 51,378 of PVKP010001802.1, forward strand.
TTTTATTGCATGTTCTATTCAATATGTCTTTCCAAATAAAAATCACAGAAATGCATATTCTCGGCTTAGACAGCCCATCTGCAGCGAAACCTTCCCTGACTTATGGCCCCAGTTTGATCTGAGCTGTATGTTTTGTCTTCATAGCTGAGATCCCATGATAATACTTATTCCACTTTACTGTTATTTCTCATCTAAAACTGTCTGCCTTCCTCTCTAGACAACCAGCTCTTGGAGACCACACATTTTTTTTCTCTTTTATTGTCATTGTAGTCCCAGCCTTTAACATAATGCCTAGCATATAATGAGTCTTCAATAAATACTTGTTGAATGAATGAGTATATCTTCATAAAGATTTTATATTTCTTCTAAAATAAGCCTACCTCAAGAGTTTCTAACCATTTGGAGTTACTGAAAAGGAATAGCTGCACATCATAAATATCAATTTCTCCTGCCACAATTTATAGGTCTGTAACTAATTCATTTCTATCTTCCTGTACTAATCAGATCTCTTAAAACATACTCAGAATTTTAGAGCTAGAAGGAAAACTTAAGAATTATCAAAAGGAATTCCGGAGTGGTTGTGTGATTTGCCCAAGGTTGCAGGTTGGTGGCAGAGCTGGGGTAAAATGTCGGTGTCTGATGTGAATATCATTACCATAAGGGAAATTCAGTGCCAACATCTTCTAAGCAGTGACTCAACATTATTTGGACAGAATTTATTAAAAGAAGAGCCTAGACCCAGTTATTAAAAAGAATAAATATTTAAACACCTTATTATTCTAAAATGAATATAAGAATATGCCTTTGGATAGTTAAAGGAAGTTTTCTAACTTTGTAATGGGTGTTCCAGAGACTGCATATAATGCATGGTACTAATTAATTGAAACAACTTTCAAATCAGAGTAGATTTTTGCCTTTAAAACATAAAGCAAGCCAAAAGGAGTGTTATGTTTAATTATTTGCATAAAATTTCCTGACCAGACCACTCATTTAGCTGAATTACCTCCTCCACAGTGGATAAGAAAACATCATCAGCAGACTTAGTTAACCAAGTGTTTGAAGAACTACCATTCTGTAAATATCATTGACTCCCCCTAAATTTTGAGATGTAATACTTACTCTAGGATGGCATTATTTTAGGCAAATACAAAACCATTTTACCTATCACAGGGAAAATTAATTACTGCTATAGCTCATGAAAAGGACACTTTTTTAGTATATTCACTCTTAATGGCTAAGGAGGCATCTGTAGAGTTCCTGGAAACCTCACAGAGTCTGCGTATTCTCTGGCATACTGAAATGTGGTGTCAAACAATTTTTTAATAAGAAAGCATATTCTGGAAATTAATTGCACATACAAGACATCTCTACTGACTGAACTACAAGCATGATTGCATTTCCAACTTACAGATCTGCTCATGTTCCTTGTGTGTTTTCCATGGCTTCCCATTGCCTACAGGATCAAGTTCAGACTCCTTAGGAAGGCTTGCAAGGCCCAACAGAATCTGCCTGGACCAATTCTCCAACCCTACCCCACACTGCTGCCCTCAGCCTAGGCAGCACACACCCAGGGAACACAGCTTGCTGTTTTGTTCTTACCTGCTTTTCCTTCAGTACCTCTTTTCAAAAGTCTTCCCAGATACAACATCTGCACAGAGTAGACCCGACATTCTCTTATGTCAGCCACATATCAGTCAATCAATCACATACTGTCTAAGTACCTACCGTGTGGTAGGCACAAGGGAGGAAACAAAATAAAGGACCTGGTTCCTGCCCACGGGAAAATCAGTGGAGGAAATAAACATTATAATTATTACGCCTTGGTAAGTGCTAAAATATTCTCTATACCTTACACATGCTTCTAATCACACAATATTGCAGTTATTTTTGAACATGCATGTCTCCCTGACTAAATTTTATCTTTTGAGGCTAAGAACATAACTTATTTATCTTGGTATCTACAGAATTGAAAACTGTGTCTCAGACATGTCAAAGCTCAGTAAATCTTTGTTGAATATTGGGTGGGCAGAGTTCTGTTTTAATTATGTATATGTAGTATGAAGAGATTTGACCAAGTCTGGCTAATAGACTATTAATCATAGGAATGGATAGAAATGATAAGTAAGGGCAAAAGGGCTTCCGGTATGTGGTACACACATCTTTAATTTCTGCTTCCCCTTTGAATACAGAGCAACATCTCCTGACCTTTTCAGAATAGTTGGCCAGATGTGGAGATGCAATGATGCCCATATTTGGAAACAGTATAGTACCATGACAGGCAGGCCCAAGCTATTTATTTGTTATGAGCTGTTCGGAAAGTCTTAACTTCTAGGCTTGATCCAGTTTGTAGAAGAGGAGGTTAAACTACATTCATTCATTCCCTCATTTATTAAGTAATACTGTGTTTCTACCATATGCCTAGCATTGTGTTCAGGACCCAGGAAGCAATGAACAATGAATAAGATGTGATCCCCAACTCCATGAAACTTACATCTGTTGGGAGAGGCAGAGACACACATAAAATTTTAGTGCAGATTTGGAGATGTATTAAATGCTGTGGAGATTGGAGTTTATCCTGAAAGCATTGAGGAAGTCTTTAAAAGGTAAATTAGAGGAGTAACTCTGTCAGATATGTGTGTCAGTGGATCAACCTGGCTTCAGTGTGGCATAGCTTAAAGTAGCCATAGGTTGTAGGAAGAGGGACCAATTAGCAGATTGTTGCTGTGGTTTGAGTAACTGGCACAGCCAGAGGATAAAGAGACCTCAGGTGTCTGCCTGCCCTAAGTTTCTGTTATTGGCCACCCTCCTGTGTCTGTGCAGACAGTCTGAATGCAGCTTCTCCACCAGCAAAAGGTTTGTGGTTCAAGATTGCCTCGCAATAGCTGGTAAAGAGAGTTGAGGATGATCCCAGATGGCACTTCAACTCTGTCTAATTTTGAACCTTGCTGTGCATCTGAATACCACATACTGACTTGAGCAAAACAGTAGTGTTATGGTTAGGGCTGAAGCAAGCTGTTTGTGGAGTCTCCATAATGCACACTGGTGACAACAGGAATTAAACTCTCCACCTGCAGGGAAGCCAGTCAGTGGGGTGTAGAATAAGTGTGCTGGCAGAGACTTTAGAATGTAAAAGTGCCACAGGGAAAGGGGGCAAACTTTATGCTAGAATAACCTTGTCAGAGAGATTGATACATAATGAATTTTACCAGGTATAGATCTGTTGGAAGTATAGGGTAGAGAATGGTTTTCTCTCCTTTCATTTCCCACATAGCTATAGAGAGAGCAGTTATCATTCTTTTAAATCACTTAAGTTTGTTAACAACTTTTAAGGAAAGGAAAGTTTCCATTTCACTTGCATCAGAAGGAAATTGGCCATAAAGTAATGTAAAATTTGTCAAGAGGAGCCTGGTTCCTAATTCATCCGAAAGTATTTGATTGGGAACAAGAATGTATACATCTTAATGAACTCCAGTTTTATGGGCACATATTTGGAGTTACATGGCAATGTTGCACCTACCAGGCTGCTGTCAGGGATATAGCCAAGTTGTCTCTCATTACCTGAAGTGGTATCTGCCTCCACTCTGTACTGAAAATCATAAAGCTGGCTTATTTTATTTTTATTCCACTTGTACAAGTTTTGAACAATCAGAGCACAGGAAGCGATAATGCCACTGTTTTCCAGAACACAGAGAAGGGAAAGAGGACTGTAGGAACTTGTGTGTATTCCCCATTACCAATCCCAGCCACACTGACTGATGCTCCAACCATTACTAATCCCTGGAAGAGTTACGTCCGTTACTCTTGATAGCAACCATATATGATCTGGGACAAATGTGATGGGCTTTTAATCCAAAAGTTCAGAAATAAAAGAGAGGTGTCATGGAGAACAGGGTAACCCAACTGAAGGAGGCTGCAGTAGTGAAGGCTTATCTTAGTTCATCTTGTGTTGCTATAACACAGTACCACAGCCTGGGTAATTGACAAAGAGCAGAAGTTTATTTCTTACAGTTTTGCAGGATAGAAGTTCAAGATCAAGGCACCAGAATTTGCTATCTGGTGAGGGCTGCATCCTTCAGAAGAAAGGAAACCAGCATCCTCATATGGCTGAAGGTGGAAGGGCAAGAGAGAACAAACTCCCTCCTTCAAGCCTTTGTAGAGACACCTAATCTCATTCACAAGGAAGGAGCCCTCATGGCCTAATTGCCTCTTAAAGGCCCCACCTCTTAATATTACCAGATTAACGGCACCTGAATTCTGGAAGAGCCCCATTCAAACCACAGCAGGTAAAGATAATATCATTAGAACCAGGACCAAGAATAAGTACTAGATTGAGAAATGACACCAACTGCTTCTTCCCAGTATCAGAGGGTGTCTCTTTCTGACTATACAGACATGAAGTGTTGATTGGGTTCCAGAAAAGTAAGAAAGGGTGGCTTGTCATGGGCTTTCTGATGTCTATGAATGACACAGTTATTTGAGATATTGCATTTGAATATGATTTGATGTGCCCATTGATTCAATGGGCATAAGAATCACTTAGTAAAAATAATTTCTTCTGACTGGGACTTATGACAGCTAGGGAAGAGTAGCAACTAGGCTTTTTTCTAGAATAAGCACTATAGTGTCCCTCTGTGATGAGCAAGATCAGGTCCTCCAAAGAGTAATACATCGCAATATTGACTAGTCTGACAATTTTAAATGTGTATTTACTCATTGTCTTCTCAAAAAGACAAAAGGTGAAAAGAGGAAAATTACAATTATTTATAAATCTACCAGCAAGACGTGATCAATTGTCGGTACATTAATGTATTTTCATACAATCAACACGTGTGTATATGACACTTAAGTTTACTTCCTTCTAGTTTTGAATTCATCTATGTTGGATATGTGGGGTCTATGTGTACATTGATTTAGCAGTGCACGTGATCAGCAGTTTAAAGTAGGGTATGGCTTTGCTATTAGATCCCAGTTATAAAGACTTACCTTGTTTAATAGTTTGAAACCAAAATATATTTCAATTCAAGTTGGAATAATTAGGAAATAGTCTTGCTACTTAGGCTAAATTATCCATTTACTAATCCAGAAGATATATTCATCACTCTAGTAGCTTAAAAACCCCTTTCTTTCCCTGCTGTTTACAACACTTAGCACTTCTCAACTGTGGCATGCTTCCATCTTTCATCCCCCACCTGTATGCTCAGGCACAGAATGTGTTCAGGCAATTTTTAAGTTTTGTAAATCATTCCCAATAGTCCCTTAATCCTTCTTGCCACTTTTCTCTAAATCCCTTTAGTCGATCAGTAGCTACTTGGAGGGTATGGCCTGTAATAACCTCACACAGGCTTCCAGTACACTGTTAGAGATGATCCCCATCTTCATGGCCAGTGGGGCGGTCTGTCCTTTGTACATATGCAGACTCACGTTTGCCTTTATTTTCTGGGCTTCTGCTCTGTGATTTAAATTCCTGTCCATAAATGGTGCAGATCTAATTTCCTGACCATATATAGTAAAGGTTTACTTTGACATACTGTGTTTCCTAAAAATAAATTTTACAGCACAAATCATTATAATTATCACATTTTTCTTAATTAGTAACCTCTTCTATATTGCTTTTTCATCTTCTAGTTTTATAAAATATTTTCTTTATATATTTTAACCCAACTTACTGAATTCTATGACTATTATCTTGATTCCTTTTTTTTTTTGTACGTGATAAGATCTCTGAGCTACTCTTTATTGCTTAGATTTTTCAAATAGGTGTTATTACATCTTGATTTTGGTGTAATCTCAGAACTCCAGCTATTCTTCCAGTCTACAGGTAGAATAATTCTGTCATTAGAGACACTGGAGCCTGCCTCTCTCGCGACAGCCAGCTGGCAGGGGATATATTTTATATATCTTGGTTGATGGCTTTCAAGTAAAAGGATGAGTCTGAGAAGACCAGCGCTCTTGCCAACAAGCTCTTTATAAAATCAATTATTTCGTTTGGCTGCCTGAGCTCTCCTTTAGCCTTTAGATTGAACAATCACTGAAAATTTCCAAAATTTGCCATCATCCCAAACAAAGTCTCTGTAATATTAAGTAATAACTCCTTATTCTCCCCTTCTACCAGTCCCTGGTAATCTCAATTCTGCTTTCTATCTCTATGAATTTGGCTATTCTAGATATTTCCTGTAAGTAGAAATATCATTCAATATTTGTGATCTTGCATCTGACTAATTTTATTTAGCATAATGCTTTTAAGTTTCATCTGTGTTATAACATGTATCAGAACTTCGTTCCTCTTCAAAGCTGAATAATGTTCCATTATATGATATACCGTACTTTGTTTTTCCAGCCATTAGATGATGGCCTCTAGGGTTGTTTTCACCTTTTGCCTATTCAAAATAATGCTGCGTGAACATTGGTGTTCCCACTCATTTTTTGAAGTAACCCCCTCTTTTTTCTTCCTTCTCAGCTGTATGGCAGCACTTGAGTTTCCAACTCTCGTATCCATGGAGGCTGTTCTACTTCTAGCTGTTCCCACCTCCACACACACAATTAAAATAGACTTTTTTAAAAAGGAGAAAAGAAGTTATTAATCGCCCTAATTATATTTCTTTGTTTAAAAATTATGTATGATTTTTGAAAAATATAGAAAAAATAGGAGAAGGGAAATATTCCCATAATCCCAGCACTTTGGTGTAAGTAATGATATAATTTTGGTTTATTTCTGCCAGTCTTTTGCATTGCATTCTTTTTTAAACCTAAATGTGAACATGTTATGTGTTCAGAAGTCTAAGTCTGTTTTGTTTTTGTTTTGCTGAAACTAAAATAGCCATTAAGATTTCCTTTGGTCAGTGTTTGTCTTTCACATCTTTTTCCATCCTATAATGTTCAGTCTTTCTGTGCACTTAACATTTCATGTATGTCCAAGACTGCTCCTAATATTTGCAGAGCCTGAGGCAAGAGTACAAATAGAGGCCCACATGCATTCTAATTGCTTTATTCAGCAATTATGTCTTCATTGAGGAAAGATTTTCAAATTTCAAAGGTCTCATCTGACCGATTCCAGTTACGAATTAGGTCAGAATAATTCTCTTGCTCATTTTTATTATTTTGGCTGGTAATTAAATCTTCATTAAATATAAAATGTGTTGTTTGAAAATTTTTTATGATGAATGCTTGACAGAGATTTACCCACTTTCATTATTTCTAGTTTTTAAAAATATCAGCAGACTGCTTATTTTTCTTTTTTTTTTTTTGGCTTTTTTTCTCAGATGTTAGATTTTTTTTTCAGATGTTCTTTTTTGTCACAATCTCAAATTCTTCTTGTTCTATTTCACCTCCCACCATACACACTGTGAAGCAGTGACTAGCTCCTTCTTAGCTGCAGTACAACCCACAAATCTTTATGGCATTTGAACACAGTGGCCATTTGTTTCAAGGATTTGGGGCAAGGAATGTGGAGAAGTACTTTTTCTGGAATGTGAATGGTGTTAGAAACAACCATGGATGCTTAGGATTACAGATAATGCTGTGACAGAATGACAAAGGTGTCAATGTGGTCTTTAATTTGTGTGTTTGTGGTATGATGTGCCATTTAAAACAGTGCTTCCCAAACATTAATGCTGCATATCCATCACCTAAAGAATCTTCTTAAAATGCAGATTCTGAATCTTTAGATCTGGGATGGGGCCTGATAGTCAGCATTTCTAACAGGTGCCTAAGTGATGCTGCAGCTATTGGCCCAAGACCCATCTCTAGAGTTGGAAGAGTCTGAAGCATAGGACCAAGATCAGGGATCTCTCTCATCTGATGTTAAGAGTAATACTGTGTATGTCCTATATGAATACTATATAGCTGGAATTGATTTTTAATTTAAAATTATAATCATTGCCTTTTAAGAGTTATGTTTAGTTTATTTACATTTATTGTAATTTTCTCTATAAGTTATTGATATATTGGGATTTTTCCTTATCATTTAAACACTGGCTTTGTATTTTATGCATTCTCTGCTTTGGGGTTTTTTTTAAAGTCTCCTTTTCCCCTGGATCATTTTTTCCCCATTTTTTATTACATTTTTTACCTGTATTAGCTTGAAAATTAAATGCTTGATTTCTATTCTTTCAATGTCATTCTTAAAATTTTAACATGCATATTATTAAAGTCTTAAATGAATTAATTTATTTTTAAATTTAGATTTAATTGGCAAATAAAAATTATATCTATATATTGTATACAGCATGATGTTTTGGTATATGTATACACTGTGGAATGGCTAAATCAAGATAATTAACGTACATATTGTCTCACATACTTATCTGTTTTTGTGGTGAGAACACTTAAAATCTACTCTGTTAGCAATTTTTAAAATACAATATATTGTTATTAACTATAGTCACTGTGATGTACACTAGGGCCCTTGAATTTATTCCTCCTGTCTAACTGAAATTTTGTACCCTTTGACCATCATCTTCCCAGTCACACCCCCACACCTCTGGTAACCATCATTCTACTGTCTAGTTATATGAGTGCAACTTTTTGAGATTCCATATACAAGTGAATTAATTAATATCTTTATCCTCCTTCCAGAGAATTCAAGGACCTTAGCATTTTAACTCTGGTCAACTCTAATCTTACAATCCATTGTATTGGAGTATTTTAATTATCTTCTTTTAAGCCTTACAAACTGGATATTAGCATTATTGTGGTTATTGTTTCAGAGAGTCAATATTGATATAGATTTACCTGAATATTACCCATGATTGCCATCATTTCTTCTTTCTACTTAGATCTCCATCATCCTATTTGAAATATAATTTTTAGAAGATCCATTGATGAGGTTCTGTCAATGGTAAATACAGTTTTACTTTCTCTGAAAATATCTTTATTTTGTCCACATCAGTTACTTTCCTGTTCAGTATTAAGAAAACCTAATTTTTGTGTTTTCTCCCTGTCATTGTTAATATTGTTTGCCATCAGGCTAACTGTCATTACTTTTTAGGTATTCTAAACTGTTACCTCTTTAAGTACATCATTGTCTCCCCTTAATCTATTCTCTTCATAATGTTTTATTTATTTGTTTCACTAAGATGAATTCCAGACAGTTTCTTCTGATCTTTCTTTCATTTTGCTAATTCTCTATTTAGCTGTATCTAATCTGCTATTTAATTCATCCGTCAAGCATTTTTTCTTAGTATTTTATTTTACTGATTTTATTTACTATTTCTAGATTTTTTTTTCTATATTTATCCTGGTCTTTTGTCATAGTATCTTCTTCTTTATATATATTTTATTTATGTATCTGATAACATTAATAACTTAAACCTTTGTAAGTCTAAGTATGTTTTTAGTTTTTGTGCTGATTTCATTCAAAGAAATTTATTTTTATGTGTATTGTTTGTGTTCATGTGGGTGTGTATGTTTATCATCACTCTATGCTCATCTGTACTGAATCTCTGGGAATTCTTCATATCCTATATTGAAAATGCAGTCCTTCAATGAAAGATTATATTTGCTTTTGCCAAGCCCCTGGAAACTCTACTAACTAGAACTAAAGCTTTACTAAAATAAGCCTAGACCTTCCATACACATGCCAATAGTATGAATGCAAATCACAAATCTATATTATTTTTATGAATTCTAAACTTTTATGAAACAGATAATTTTTTTATTCTTCTTCACCCAAAGCCAAAGACAAAACAGGCAAGTTTTCTTTCATTTTCCCCATGCTGGTTGGATTTTCTTTTTCTAGTTTACTCATTCCTTAGGGTTATAGCTTTTCAGGTCTTCCCCTGTTGCTTAAGACTGTGCCTCTCATCCTTCCACATGGCTGTTGAAATGCAAAGCTCTAGATTACAGCAATTACAGCAGTTACCCATAGAGTAGCCACTGTCTTCAATTTCCGTTCATTATGCCAGACTTGCACTCCAGTCTTTTTTTTTTTTTTTTTTTTTGAGCTCTGTGGATTTCTCTTTCTTAACTGCTAGCTTACTTAATAAAAACAGATTTAAGAAACATTTTGAATGTTTACATACTAGCTTTTCTTGGTATTCTATAATGTGAGTGCTTGTATCAATGGCAAATTTTAAAATAATATTTGGAAATTAAGTGATTACTATGGTTAATTTACAAATGCAGAAAAATAGTAGAATAAAAATCTTAGAAATTTTATAAACTAGAGATAGCATAACCATTATAAACATGTTGGAATTTAAGAGTTTTTTCATATACATTTTTACATAAATGAGATTACACTACATATATCCATTTAAGCATAATTAAGATATTCTCAAGTGAGAAAATGAATGATTATATTGAGAGGTTGGCAGCAAAAATATCAGATCTTTCCAGATGAAAACCTCAATCTTCATATCATTAAATACAAATTTTTCAATGTAGTAATTCATCACATATATTTTTAGCAATAAAACTTTCCCTTATGCAGTCCTCTACTTGTGGAAGCACAAGTTTGTGTAGGGGACACATTTCTTCATTTCTCTTGGGTATATACCTAGGAATGGAATTGCTGTATCATAGGGTAACCTGAGTCTTAACCTTTTAAGGAACAGCCAAATGGTTTTCCAAAAGGCTGTACCATTTACAGTCCCATCAGTAAGAAGAGGAGAGTAGGACACAGAGACAGACAGAGACCACATGAAGACACTTTGACAACACATTATCATCTGTCTTTTTAAATTTTAGCCATTCTACCGAGTATAAAGTCGTATCCCATCGTAGTTTGGATTTGCATTTCTTTAATGAAGAATGATGTTGAACATGTTTTTATGTGCTTATTGTCTATTTGTGTATCTTTCCTGAATTATGTCTATTCAGATTCTTTGCCCATTTTTATTGGGTTGTTTTTATTTTTGAGTTGTGTTTTTAATATATTCTGGATACAAGTTCATATGAAATACATGATTTGCAAATTATTTTTCTCCCATTCTGTGGGTTGTCTTTTCACTTTCTTGATGGTGTTCTTTGAAGTACAGAAGTTTTTTTAATTTTGATGATGCTAATTTACCTATTTTTTTCTCACTTATACTTTTGGTGTCTTACCTAAGAAACTGTCACCTAATCCAAGATCGTGAAGAATTACTCCTACGTTTTCTTTTAAGAGTTTTGTAGTTTTAGCTTCTACATTTAGGTCTACAATCCAGTTTGAATTAACTGTATACATGATGTGACAGAGAGTTCTAACTTCACCTCTTGCATTTAGTTACCCAGTTCTCTTGGCATCATTTGCTGAAAAGACTATTCTTTCCCTATTCATTTGTCTTGGCATTTTTATAAAAAATAAATTGCATATCTATGTATTTTAAACTCAGTTATACATACCGTCACTAGCCCTGCCAGGCATCATACGTACTTACAAGCTGACGACTAGCACAGAAATGATTATTGTCACTGGCCATGGCAAAGAATAATGGTCTGTTCTTTCCAAAGATTCTGTGAAGATGACTGTGCAGCTGAGAATCTGTTTGGTTTTTACAGACTAAGAATCCGTCTGCTTTGTTCACTACTGAGTTAGTAGCTAAATGGTTGTAAAATTTCTCAAGTCTCTCAGAGCTCACACTTGCAGGAAGCTTGATTTCACAACTTGTACATGACAGTCTCACATAAAAGTACTCTCGTGAGAGTGTTACTATGGACAGAAAAATGACTATACCTCTTTTATGACTGCTGTTGTTATTTAGGGCTGCTTTTTTCTTGATGTTGTTCCAAAAGGTTCCATTTTGCAATAAGCAGCAACACCTTAAGATAGATCTTAAACAGAATCACGGTTAGGGCTTTTTTTCCTCCCCTTTAGTCACAGTGATTTTCCATTTGCCCTGGAAGGTATTCAGCATTACTTGTAAAAAGCAAAGATAAATGTGGCTTCTGATATTTATCTTTATGAATAGTCCATATGTTTATAAATAGGAATAGAACAAAAGCACTGTCCCAAACTTTCCTTTCAATTCAAAACATCTAAATGTATTTTAAATATTCCACCCCAATTAATCTCACTTTTAAATAAACCATTACATGTCTAAGATGGGAAAACAGAAGACCCTTCAGCAAGAAATGCAGCAAAAAATGCGTTGTTGCATTTTTTTTAAGTGGACTGTCACTTTTGACTGATAAAGAGGAAATTTGGGAAAGAAGAAAAGTAATCAGCTTTCCTATATCTGGAGACCTTTAACCAATAAACAGACAAACCAACATGAAGCACACATGGTAAGCCCAGCATACATAACTAAATTTCTTTTCTTCAGTTTTTTTCCATTTTTGCACCTCAGCCTGTCCAATTGTGCAAAAAAAGGGAGGAAGATTAAATATGCAACTGAGTAGTCAGGGCCTCTAACTGCTGTGAGTTTTCCAAAGCTCTACGCCCCTCCCTCACCAGAACTTGTTTACTCTCTCCAGCAAGTACCATGTACTAGGGTGCCCAGATTCACCACTGTAGGCCCAAGACTGTGAGGTTCCTAGACAGCAGGATTTTGCTCTAAAGATTATCCATAGAGCCACTCTTTAATTTAACCCCATCTTGGTAGGCATAAAGAATAGCACAATGAAAAAATGTAGTTCCTGCCTCCAATAATTGTGTAAGCTTAGGAGACCAGCACTCAGAAGGTATTTGAGCAGAGTTAAGTACTTAGTAAAAGTTTGTTAATAAGGAAGGAAAGAAAGAGAAAAGTGTGCAGGAGGGAAGAAGGACGAATTTGGATGTCGTATCTCATACCAGAGAAAGATGAAAGCAGCATATTGAGACCTAGAAGTGGTGTAAAAGACAAGAAGAGATGAATTAAAGAAGGCATAGGAACCAGAAGTGGAAAATTATGGTATAATACTTCCATGCCTTTGGAGACAAATTGGATTTGAATCTTAGATTTGCCATTTACTGGCAGTGGTTTTGGGCAATTTACTTAATTATGTTTGATCTTCAATCACTCTATACTATGTAAGAAGTAACAGTATCTACATCATTAGAATTATTAGGAGGATTTAATAAGATAATAAGTATTACCAATTTAGTACAAAAACCAGCACATAGGAAGGACTCAGGAAATATTAGCCATCAGTAGAAGATGCTATTTATATTTGGGTTTTCTTTAACCCTGAGATTCAGTATGACACACAAATGTAAACATTTTCAAATCAGTTCCATGTGGTAGATGTCTAGATTTTTGTTTTTTACCTTTGAAATAAGTTTAAGACAATGTCATCATGGAAAGCCTCTGTAAAAGAAACTATTTTTATTGTACCCATTGCCTTTCTAAAATCTGTCAAATCTCTAAACTTTCTCCCTTGACCTTTTTTGGAAGCTTAAACAGAAACTGGACCATCATAAAATTTTTGAAGTTTGCGTTGAATCTACTTTGGAGCTGCATGAATTGAGATCTTTTGAGAACTGACCTTTGTTGACCCAAATAGGCCTGATCCAGTGTAAAACGTATACACCGCCCACCTGCCACCACCCCTGTGGCAGCAATGTTTGAGAGCCTAAATGTTTGTTTGGGGAGTTATGACAGAAGTCAGCCAAGTGTAGGTAATGATGTCAGGTAGCATGGAAGGTTGGAGCACAGGAAGAGGCAGGGGAGAGCTTTAGGCAAGGGACCCTTGCATCCAGCTGTGCCCAATGGGCCTTCCCTGAGGACTTGATAGGCACCCTATTGTCACTTATTACTCAGTAATTGAGGTCACAGTCAAGGAAAAAAACCTTTATTTTTCACAATGTCATCTTTCAGCAGTGCAGCTTCATGAGTGAAGATGGTGATGTTCCAACAGTTCATCTAAACTCTTTAAAATCCTACCAAATACCTTACAGGTGGTGGATGTGTAGTGGAAGTGGATAGGAGCAGGATAAGTACTAAGATCTGTTTGAGATGTCAAACTACATGAGTAAGATTTGGTGTCTTCACCACAATCATTCATAATAACCAGAACTTTAGATTCCTAACTGCAATTATTAAAGATTGTAAAGGTTATAATACACTGAGATATTCCTATCTCCAATAAACCTTTAATGTTATCCCAGAATTAAAATACACTTTTGCAAAATAAAATATTTATCAAGTCTGCCAAAAAGAGGAGCCAATTATTTGGGTTTCTCTCTAGGATTTTAATAAATTCCTTTGATAGTCAAAGCAGTTAAGCATGCTCACGTGGAACAAAATAAAAGCAAGAAAGTGGTCAATCTCATTCCAAAAGTGAACAAACATGAAAATCGTTATCATTTCAAATTTTTCACTTTTACATTTTGCAGATAAGAAGAACTTTTCTTACATTTCTTACAGGTTCCTTATTTCCTCATTAATCAAAAAACCATATTTAGATACATTTATCACTAATGAATATTTTTCATAATCACATTGATTTGTTGAGCATTATCAGAATATAAAATTATTTAGATAAGGAATTGTGAACAGCCTCATGGATTAATATTTTCAGAATATCAGTGTTTTAGCAAATAAGATGTTATTTACAGTTAGCACATTGTTAGCCTCACTATATCTCAGTGCAGTTCTCACTTAAATAAATATTTTATATAGTTCCTCAGTAGTGTTGACTGAGAAGATATTTTGCTTAGAACTTAAAGACTGAGGAGATGGAATAGTTGCAATAAGTGTTTGTGGTACATTAATTCCAACATCCTCTTCTGATGAAAATACATAATTGACAAATTTATACACATCAACACAGAGCCACAAAATATTCCAAGGATGCAAAGAATTATGGATTCATAGGATACATCATGCTTCCTTAGCCACCAATGTATTTTCAGTAGAATGAAAAGTTTTACTGTACATCACAACATACTGGTCAACCTTTAGGACTTTCCCAGTTGCAAAGGGAGCATGGTTACTCCTGCTAATACCTACCTATGCCCTCTCAGCATCTGCCATGAGAGGGCAACACTGAGAGTGTCTCTAGCCCAGAAAGTGGTGGGCACTGTTAAGTATGGGTTAACACCTATGTTTTTATGCGGAAGCATTCAAGTCAGGCTGTGGTGATATATGTTCTCAGAGTCTACTGTAGTATCATTTTAGTGCTTTTATTACAAGTCATCAAACACTGTATCTGAGAAACATGAGGATAAATTATGGTACATTCAAAAACTGCTGATAAATAACAAAGAAGAGAACAGGGTACTTTGGGAATATAAGGCCTTTTGAGTGAGAAATGTTTTGTGCTAGCTAAGAGTGTGTTTTCTACATGCAGAGAAATTCCATTACATTGGTCCTCTGAACTGGTTAACATTTTCTTGGTTCTTTGCTTAGTGCAGCAAATAAAAATCTATTTATTCTTTTTGGGAGTTCCCAAAATATGTTTATTGATTTGAATTTTGCTTTTTCACTTTATTATATAGTTGATTTTAAGTTTCTCTTGAGTGTACTCATGAGGTAGCCATATAAAATGGAACAACGTATTTGTAATAACATATATTATACATGATTTTTTTTTTGACTGGCCCGGTTGCAAAGTCAATCACTCTCCTCCTAATTCTTTTTCTTATTTTTTCTCTGGATCAGAAAATGTTACCTTCTCATATCCAGAAAAGTGTTATAAAATGATACATTGAGATCATCTGATTCCCTCTTTATTGTGATTTTCTCTCAAAAAAACAAACAAACAAAAAAGGGGCCATGAACTTATAAAGAACGTTTTAAAGAAGACACCAAAAATTGTTAAAACAATAAATGAATTAATCAAGGTGTCAGGGCACAAGGTCAATATACAAAAATTAATTACATTTTTATATACTTGGAATAAACGATCTGAAAATGAAGGAAACAATTCTATTTATAATAGCATCTAAAAGAATAAAATATTTAAAATAACTATAACAAAAGAAGTATAAAACTTATACCCTGACTGAGAACTATGAAACATTACTGAAATAAATTACAGAAGATCTGTATCAGTAGAAAAACAGCCTATGTTCACGGACCGAAGATTTTAATCTTATTAAGATGATAGTACTCCTCAAATTGATCAACAGATTCAATGCAATCTCTGTTGCAACTGGGATTCTGTAGGCCAGTTGGCTTCTTTATACAAACTGATGGGCTGATCCCAAAATTCATATGGAATTGCAGGGGACCCAGAATAGCCAAAACAATCATTTAAAAGAATAAATTTGAAGGCCTTTCAAAGTCAATCACTCCCAATTTCAAAACTTACAATAAAGTGATGACAATCAAACATATGTTACTAACGCAGAAATAAACATGTAGATCTATGGGATAGAATTGAGGGTCTACAAATAAATCTATATGTCTTTGGTCACCCAAATTTAACAAGGGCACCAAGGTTATTCAATAAAGAATATTATTAAACAAATGGTGCTAAGATGATTGTATATCCACATGTAAAACAATGAAATTGGGCCCTTACCTCACAAAATATAGAAAAATTAACTCTAAATAGATCAACGTTGTAAATATAAGATGTATGTACATGTAAATCTATAAAACACCTATAAGAAAACTCAGGGGTAAATCTGCATGACCTCAGATTTGACAATGATTTCTTAGGTATCATTCCCAAAACATGAGCAACAAAAGAAAAAGTAAATTGGTTTTTATCAAAATTAAAATTTCCTGTGCTTCAAAGGATGCTATCAAGAAGTTAAAAAAACAACCCACAGAATAAGAGAAAATATTTTCAAATCATATATCCCATATGAAACTTGTATCCAGAGTATATAAAGACCCACATAACTCAATAATAAAACAAATGAACCCAATTTTAAAAGGGGCAAACGATCTCAATAGACCTATCTCCAAAGAAGGCATACAAATAGATAAAGCACATGAAAAGATTCTCAACATCATTAGTCATCAGAGAAATGCAAATCAAAACCACAAGAAAATACTTCTTCACACCCCCTAGGATGGCGACACTCAAAAAGATATAACAATAACTTTTGGCAAAGATGGAATGAAAATGAGATCTCTCATACATTGCTGGTGATAATGTAAAATGATGCTGTCACTTTAGAAAACAGCCTGGCAGCTCCTCAAATGGCGACACATAGAGTTACATGCGTCCCAGCAGTTCCACTCCTAGGTATATACCAATATAAATGAAAATATCTAGCCACAAAAAATCTTGTACACAAACGCACTATTTATAACATCATAAGGTGAAAACCTGAATGTCTGTAAACTACTGAATAGATAAACAAAATGTGGCATATCCATACAATTAGATGTTATCTGGCTACAAGAAGCAATGAAATGCAATAGTTAGTGATAGACGCTGCAATAAGAAGGAAACTTGAAACCATGAAACCATTATGCTAAGTTGAATAAGACAGCCACAAAGGACCACATATTATACAGTCCCATTTATATGAAATGTCCAGAATAAGCAAATCCATACAAACAAGTAGATTAGTGATTGCTTAGGGCTGGGAGTGATGGGTGGGTAGGAGAGTGATAGCTAAAGGGCAAAAAAATGTTCTGTCATTGACTGTGGGGGTGGTTTCACGTATCTCTGAATATACTAAAACCATCCAGTTCAGTGAATTTAGTGGGTTAATTCACATAGCTGTGTATTTTATCTCAACTGTAAAAATAATACAGGAACGTGAGGTTCTAACCTGCATAGGCCCAGGTCTCATGCTTCTGGGAAAGAATTTCCACCTGAATACTTGGGCTGTAAATAGGTGCATAGATGCCAGATGGTAAGAAGAGTGAAAGTCTACTACACATGTCTGTGAGGTCATTAAGGGATCCAGTCTTTGCAAAGGAAGGTTATACTACAGCTCAGTTGAGAAGTGAAAAGAAAAGGGACTCAAATTCATGGTTAAGCGTGCTGATGACAAGTCTCCATACATTTATTAAAAGACACGTACAAGAATGTTCATAGCAACACAGTTTATTAGCCCCAAATATCCATCCACATTTGATGAAATAAATTGTGGTATATTCAAAATGGAATATCGTAGAGCAACAAGAATGAATAAACTACAAAAGCATGCAATATGAATGAATCTCATAAACCTAATACTGAATGAAAAGAGTTATTCTGTCAGGCAGAGTGACTTAAGCTTGTAATTCAGCACTTTGGGAGGCTGGAGCAGGTGGATCACTTGAGGTCAGAAGTTTGAGACCAGCCTGGCCAACATGGCGAAACGCTGTCTGCACTAAAAATACAAAATTTAGCCAGGCATGGTGGCAAGTGCCTGTAATCCCAGCGACTTGGGAGGCTGAGGCAGAAGAGTCACTTGAACCTGGGAGGCAAAGTGTGCAGTGAGCCGAGATTACCCCACTACACTCCAGCTTAGGTGACAGAGCAAGACTGTCTCAAAAAAAGAGAGCGAGTCATTAACAGACATACAAATTATCTGATTCCATTTATATAATTTTCAAAAGTAGGCTAAATGAATCTATGCTGTAGGAAGACAGATTCGTATGTATCCTTGTGGGGGGCTGTGAATAGACGAGCGGAGGAGAGGAAGGACTTTGGGGTGCTGACACTGATCGGGGTGCTGTGGATATGGGGTGTTCACTTTATAAAAATTCTTTCAGTTGTGCACTTTTTATTTATGCACCATTCTCTATGTAAGTTAGACTTTGACAAAAGTGAAATGAAAAAGAAACGAAATAGCCTTGTTGAGTTTCCCTAAAGATAGAGGGCACATCATGTTTATTTCTAATGCTTATTCAAACGGGTAGAGACTTTGGGGAAGGATGCCATGGCGGGATAACCACTTACAGGAGTAAGAGTTATGGGACTGTTATTTCCTGGGCATGGAAAGATTAGACCCCTTCCAGCCTAGCCATTTCATTCTTATTATCTTGGAAGCAAACTGTCCAGCTGTTCTTCCTAACGTCAGGTTAACAATGATTGTGGTTGTTCCCTGCGGCACGGGTCAGGCTGTAAGACATCCTCCCCTTATATTTACATAGAGACAGAAGGTATAGATAGGTGCAAATGGAAAGGGAACAGTGTATTTCTCCACTGTGTGCTTATGTCCAAATCAGAAACCAGCCTCATTCTTGCTTATTAATTATTAAGGAAAATTTTAACCATTAGGGCACTGTTCTTCAAATGGTGATTGGGGGAAGGGGATTCTCTGAGTTCTGTGAAATACTCAAATTTCTATGTGTTGATAATGACTAAAAATAAATTTTCCACTTGTAAAGACAAAACTTCTGTATTGCAAAGTTATTTTCATAGAATAAAGTCTTAGTTTCTTAAATCAATCTTTTGCGAATTGGGGTCCATATATGAATTATCAAGAAAATCTTTCCAATAAATGCACTGGCGTATGTTTAGGTTTATTTGACATACACGGGAATATTTGAGGGAAGGGAGCAATAAATTCATCTCTTTAATTTGCTGCAGCCTTTCCTTAGAGGGAGTGCTTTTTAAACTGATATTAAGATAGAGAAACATGCCTTCTATCATGCTATTGCTGAATTCCCTGCTCCAGAAACATGCAGAAAGTTAGCATGACCCAACTGCTTGAAAGCAAACAAGATGCTCTTGTCTTAAATGTAGTCATCATTTTGGAGGAAGAAAAGCCATAATGAGTCCTTCTTTTTTCTTTTTCTTAACTGAGGAGTAGCAAATGGTATTTAAGCTGTTATCTGGCAACAAAAAATTTCAAGTAATGTTTAAAAAAAAAAGCCTGCCAATACTTATTTCTGCTGGGCACTGATATAGCCGAGTTAAAAGCCCTTTGGCGATGGGGACTATGACAAGAAAAGTTGCACACCCCTAACCAAAGCGGGTTTTCCAAGAGCTAGAATAAAGCCACTGTCATTAAGGTTTCTCACGCTGGGGCTTGTTGGCAGCATTTTGCAAGAATCATTTCCTCCATGGTGGAAATGAAATGGCAGTGTCTTTCCTGACTGTCGCTAAAGGTGAAGTAAGAATTTGAATTGAGAGAGGCAGTTAAAATAGTATCTGAACTTTTGAACTTCCTGATCAGATAATTATTCTTGAAAGTCTCCATAAGATGGAAAAGAGAACTAATGCCACTTAAAGTGTTTAATTTTAGAGGAATATCATTATTAAATAGTACTCCTTCCATAATTTTTTGATTGTTGAGTGCAGGCATGACAAGAATTTAATAAAGATACTTCTGATTGATAAGATGGAGTATAAACAGAAAGTTCTCTTAAATAGGAAGGTGTATATGTTTGGAAATTGAACTTGTCTCTTTTTGCTTAGAAGTGTGTATAAATTAATGCAAGATACTTGTCTATATCTGAACCCCAGGATATATCTCCCTCCTGAGCGGCAGATCTGCACACCCAACTACTTACTAGACACATCCCTTGAATGTCCCATAGGTACCTTATTTCAACATATTCAAAATGAAACTCATCATCTCAGCCTTCTCCTGCTCACCCACCTTGGCCGTTTACTACTGTTTCTTATTCTTTCTTCTATTAATCATTGTTAAGCCAGTTTCCAAAATCATGCATCTAGGCATCAACCTTGGATTCTGACATCACTGATGCCACACACCCCAATAAATCACTTCCAATATATTTCCTAAATCCACTCACTTTCAGCAACCCACTGTTTCCCATCTAGAGCTGACCACTATTATTCCACCACTTGACTCTTTCAACATTCTCCTGACGAGCCTTCTGGTGGCCCTTCACTCCTTTGCCTCTTTCAAGCTCTTACCATAAGAGGGATCTAAGATTCAGCCCTCGATTTGTTCATTTCTGTACCAAAACCATTCTTTGAGTTTCTGTTCTTAGGATGAACTCCTCAACATGTTGTGTGAGATTCTGTGCACTCTGATCTTGACCCTGCTTACTGCTCTAGCTGATGTGAAGCTCCCTGTTCCTATTATCTCTGAGCACACCCAACCCTGCTTGTTGCCAGCAAAGGACAGAAAGAGCACTTGAGGCAGCGGGCTGTCAGATTTGCTAATAGTCCAAGCCAGCTCCTAAAAACCACCAAGTCCAAGACAAGGGCTCTTTCTGTGAAGTAACAGTGACACGTGGGACAGACATTGGGTCGGTTTTCTCTGGCTGTGACTGTGCTAGTGAGAGAAAGCCCTGCTCCACGGTTTCTTCACTCTGGGAAGCCCCTGTACTTTTCCCTGCACTGCTGCCCCACGTCATCTCACTCTTCGTCCTGAGTTTTAACTCCCCCAACTCTACCAAGGTCCACATTCCCCTATCCCTGGATGCCACGTGTTTCACTGACATGAGGTTTCCTCCTTATTAAGCACGGAAAGGGGCCCTATAAGTGGTGCTGTGAGGACAGATGCTTGCACTTTGTCTTGACTTCTGCCTCATCCAGTGTATTCTAGCTACATCCTTAGCTCACTTCAGTTTTAGTCTCAAGATGGTCCCAGTCCTCTCCTCTATATTTGGTTCATGTTTTCATATATTGTTAACCGGGAATGCTAAAAATGTTAATTTGGTACATTATATTATATATTAGGGGAACACTTGAGATATTTCTAGCATGCAAGACCACCTGTAGAAACTCTGGAAGGGTCCATTTCCCTTACACGCAATCAGCCCAAAACCTTTTTAATGCAATAGATTTTTTTTAATGATACTATTAGTTACCTCCTACCATTTTCCTTTTCCCACCTATGGCTCCAAGCAGACTAAATTTCTCTCAGGTTCTTATTTTTGTTGTGCTGTCTGTCTTAGTCTGTTTGGGCTGCTATAACAAAATATACCACAAACTGGGTGGCTTATAAACAATAGAAATGTATGTCTCACAGTTCTGGAGGCCTGGAAGTCCGAGATCAAGGCAGCAGCAGGTTTGATGTCAGGTGAAGACCTGCTTCCTGGTTCATGGATGGGGCCTTCTCACTATGTCTTCACATAGTAGAACGGACAAAGCAGCCCTCTGGGGCCTCTTTCACTCATAAGGGCATGAATACCATTCATGAGGGCTCTGCCCTTATGACTCGATCACCTCCCAAAGGCCTCACCTCCTAACCTCATTGCATGGATGATTAGGTTTCAATATATGTGAATTTGAGGGAGACACAACGTTCAGATCATAGCATTTGCTTTCCTTTCAAGACTTTTACACAACAGGTTGCCTCCAGATCACAAGGCTCTTACTCCTCTTTTGTGCTTGGCTACTTTATAACATCCGTTTAGACCTCACTTCCTTCAGGACACCTAGGTTAGCCTTTCCGTGTGTGCCTAGCACCTTCCACCCCCTTCACATAGAACCTAACACACTCTGTTGGTTTCTCTGAGTTATGCAAGCTCTGGCACAGCAGGGTTCCTGTCTTTCTTGTTCACCCTTGCATCTTCAAAGCCTGCCCCAGTACCTGGCCCAGAGCAAGTACTTAATGATCGTTTGTTAATGAATGAATGGATTTTTGCATTAATCATCTAATCAGTGAATTTACAATTCTATGCAATTCTTTGATACTCTAAGAAATTGAAATTTATCTTTTTAAGTTATGTATTGGTTTCATTTCCTAAGGAATTTGATTTTTCCTTACTTTAAATCATCACTACCCAGTGGTTATTATAGCTATGCTGCCATATAGTAAAACACATGAGGCATCTAATATTGCCTTAAGAAAGCTGTTTTACAGTAAAAACTATTCAGGCCTTTCTCTCAGCACTTATTATTTTATGTTGACACTATTGATGTTTGTATCTCTCTTACCTGTAAGATATTAGGTGCCTCAAAGGCAGTGATCATGTGTTATTCAGCTTTGTATCCTCACAACCTTACATATAGTACAGTGTTGGAAGTCAGTAAATGTTTGTATAAAAGCTTAAGATGGGCCAGAATCCACATCTTGGCTCAAAAACTGTGTAACTGCCAACACCCATCTCTGTACTTACGCTCTCAAAGCCTCAGTTTCTACATCTGTAAAAATGGGGATTCTGCTGTTATAAAACATCATCTCACAGGGTTGTTATGAAGTATTACATAAAATATAATGCAAATAAGGAACTCAGCATTGTGACTGAAATATAAGAGTTATGAATAAGCTAGAATGGGGATAAATCTAACTTCCTTTGTGAAGACGTATGGTGCGTCAAGATGTTAATTTTTCACTGTCACAGGCTGGCAAGACACATTCTTAAATCTAGCAAAGTTGTTGCAAAAAGAAAGCAAAGAGGCAAACTTTCCAATTTTTATATTAGGAAAATATTCTTAATTTCGGAATATGTCTGAAATATAAAACAAAGCGAGATATTCAATGCAAATAAAACACACTACAGGACAATTTATAGGGAGCTCAAATGGATGAGTTGCGTAATTTGTCTTACGAATATTCTTTGCCAAAAGCAAAATAATTTGGATAAATAGTATTCTCAGACTGCAAATCATTGAAACTGATATATACAGTTGGAGAAAAGGACAAGAAAATCATAGCAGCCCTCCTGTTTCCTAATTAAAATTCCATAGAATTGTCTATAGATTGCCTGTTTTTTATTAATTTGGTGATTATCCTTCCCTTTTCTTTGAAATAAAAATAAGAAAACACCAAGGAAAAAGGTTCTCTAGTCAAAATGTTTAGGAAAGTCAAAATGTTAAACATTAACATTCTAGGACTGGGATACAAATTTTAAGGAAAAAGAACTTTACCCTTAAGCCTTAAGCCTCAGGTCTCCCAGTGTGACATACTCAATTTGCTGAGACTAAGGTGTTTGGCTGGATTGTTTGCTGTTGTCTGGTTGGGTTCATCTTAAAGCAGTTTCTATTCTTGTATTGGTTTGTGTGACAATTTTCATATCATTTAGCGCGAATTTGTATTTTTTTTCAATTGTTGCGGATTCCTCTGTAATTATTGTAATTGCATCTTATTATATAGTTTGCGTAAATATATGCAATCATGGAATTAGAAAACTTGGGTGGTGATATTCAGTGTCACAATTGCAGTGGTTAAAGATGTCTGATTTTTTTAATCTTTGAAAAAAAAATAAAAGCCAATTAAATATAGCAATTTCAGAGGAAAGCGTTTTAGCTGTCTAAAACTGATTGCCCCAAAGAAATCAACCAAACGTTTTTATTTAGACATAGATAAGAGGCTTCATGTTTTTGCCTGTTCTAACTCAGATATTTGGAAATCTTAGTTTTAAGATATCAGTTTGATGCCTGCTCAAACGCTTATAAAGTTTCAATATTAACTTTAAACTGTAAAATACTGAGGATCATATGCTCCTAATGATACGTTTTCTGTAGTTATTATCAATGTGAGTTTAAAGAAGGATTTATTAGTACTGTGAATAGGACGCATACTATCAAGATTGACATCTGTATCCATACAGTTGGAGATATTTACATTGATGTGAAGACACAGACAGTAGTAATTTATATGCCTTTCAAAATCCCAGTGACTATAAAATTCTGTTCCTCTGACTATACATTAGGCAAATGGTTTATTTAAATAAGTGGTCAAGGGCAAAAAAAAAAAAAGCGTAACTCAATTTCAGCACCCACTGCAATCATAGATGATAAAAATGAGGCATTCATCAAGCTGACCCTTTCAGTTCTAGAATTCCATGTGCAACTGAGAGCAAAGTCCATTGGTTTACGTCTTTTTAAAACTTCACTTTCTACTAGAAGCAAGGACATATGCTCACTTAGGAAAGACTTCAGGCTGCTGCTAAGATTTTAACACATTTATAAAACTTCCTGGGTGGTAATAATAATCATTATTTCTATTTGAGAATTTGGAATGTTAACAGAAAACCTGTTTTCTACCAAAATAAATGCAAGATTAATCTAGTTATCTGCATTTTAAAAAAGCCTCACTGAAACACTCCTATAGAATAGATCGCTCACTGATTCCTTGCATTTGTAGTTCATGGTTTTTAGGGAAAAAGTATCTTTTACCTATACACCAAGAAGGGAATCCAAATTTTGATTGAAAACACTCCTGTACCTGTGTTCTCATACGTGTTTCCAAGACACGAGTTTGCAGGTAGGAAGCTGGGATGGCTGACACATCTGGGAGGGACAGGACTAAGCCAGTCTCATCCAAGTACATGCAGCTGCATTGCCTTTGTCTCTAAAGGACTCATCCTTTGTTCCACATTTTTAAAAAACCACGCATTAACAAAGAAATTCTCAATCTTCTTGTTTTCCCTTTAATGCTCTTTAAAAAGAAAGAAAAAATTCTGTAGGCTCTACTCAAATGCTATACAGTGGTCTTAGGGACTGGAACTAAAAACTTTTATGATCAAGAAATTTTCTCCTCCAGTTGTCATCCTGTTCTAAATTTTACTTTATTTTTTGAGGTAGGGATGTTTCTTTAAATATCAAGATTTCACAAACACCGCATGTTCTCACTCATAGGCAGGTGTTGAACAATGAGAACACATGGACACAGGGAGGGGAGCATCACACACTGGGGTCTGTTGAGGGGACTAGGGGAGGGACAGTGGGGGTGGGGAGTTGGGGAGGGATAATATGGGGAGAAACGCCAGATACAGGTGAAGGGGATGGAGGCAGCAAACCACACTGCCATATGTGTACCTATGCAACAATCCTGCATGTTCTTCACATGTATCCCAGACCCTAAAGTGCAATAAAATATATATTTTAAAAAAATTTTTTTAATGAAAAAATAAAAAAAAATTTTAGTTTCCACTGGAAAACTAATGAATTATTAAAGGATGAGGATTTGAAGCAATCTTTAATGCTCAATAAGGAGAAACCACAAGGCTTCAATAAATTGTTCCATATTTCTCTTTTAATGCTCTGTTTAAAATCTAGACAGTGTGTCATATGCCTTTTTAAAAAAGGATTGTGTTTACCATTAGAGAATATGAGGTTTTTCTTTTTTTTTAGATACTTTTCTTGCGATTAGGCTATACCTTGATGTTACCATGGCTATGGCTTCATGTTCCAAACAATGAGTTTTTTCTTATGTTTGGTTAAACAAAAATCATGTTAGTATAATTTCCCTGTCAATTATGTTCTTTGTTGATAATCAGTGCTAATGTCACTAAAAATTACGTGTAAATATTAACAAGGTACACTGGTAAATGATTAACAGGAAAAATGAAAAGAGAAATACAAATTCTAAATAGAATTGCTATACTTCTCCAGAGTCCCTTCTTCCTAGAGTAACTCCCTCAGCATGAATGAAAAGTCAGGTGGGCAAGGCTGTGAGCTCTACTTCCTTCAAATACACAAGTTTTGGTTTGGAAACGAAATTTTTACCTCATTATTTCACCCTGCCTTGAACCAAGTTTTTATGTATCTACTTTATTATTGCTCTTTGTGTATACATAAAAACAAATATTTTATTTTGACTTTAACCTGGAATGAATACTACAGTTATAAGCAATTGACACAAGATAAATTTAAAAGAACTTTAAGAAACCATAGAGTAAGATTCGTGATAGATAAGAACTGACCTGCTTGCAATATTAAACATTGCTAAACTCAAGCAAGGAAAAATTAGGCTAAATATTGACAACAGTGTCAAAATGTTCTCTATTCATTCATAATCTATTATTGATCTAGGATAACTAATAAATCTGTACAGTGTGATTCATTTTTTTGGAAAATTAAACTCCCGACTTACACAATATATTCCAGTTGACTCTGAGTAATGAGGTTATAAATAATTTTAAAATTTGGTGTCTTGTTTTTCTTTAATAGGAAATTTATTACCTAGGTATAGTAGTGTATTAATCAGGGTTCTCCAGGAAAACAAAAACAATATACATTATATATAAATAAATATATTTATATATTTATATTTGCATGTATATATATGTATATATATATATATATGTATATTTATTGTAAGGAATTGGGTTATGTGATTATGAGGCTAAGAAGTTCCAGAATCTACAGTTCCCAGGCTGGAGACCCAGGCACGCCAGTGGTGTAAGTTCTGCTTCAAAGGCTAGCAGACTGAAGACTGAAGAAGAGCCAGTTTTTCAGTTTGGGTCCAAAGGCAGGAAAAGACCTATGTCCCAGCTCAACAGTCAGAAGCAGGCATTCCCTCTTACTGGGCCTTTTGGTTCTATTCAGGTCCTCAACTGATTGGATGGGGCCTGCCCACATTAGGGAGCAGAGTAAGCTTAATTCAGTCTACCAGTTCAGATGGTTATCTCATCCAGAAACATCCTCACAGACACACCCGGAATAATGTGAGACCAAATGTCTGGGCACTTCATGGCCAAGTCAAGTTAACGCATAATTAACTGTCACATTGGGTAACATGTGAAGAATTATTTAAAAAAATAAATAAGTTAATCAGCTGGACGGAAATTACCATCTTTCTAGAAAATAGAGTTGTAGAAGAGAATGAAGCTGATAATGTGCCTGAAATCTTTTTTCTGGCTTCTATTCCAGTCTGAGAATGAGGGAAAAAAAAGAGATCTCCAATAAAATCCTTCTAATGTGTGGGTCATTTTTACCACAACATCAGTAATGGAGGGGAACGTCAAAAGAATAAGGCTCTAGGCTGGGCGCGGTGGCTCACACCTGTAATCCCAACATTTTGAGAGGCTGAGATGGGTGGATAATGAGGTCAAGAGATCGAGACCATCCTGGCCAACATGATGAAACCTCGTCTCTACTGAAAATCTGAAAAGTCGCTGGGCACAGTGGCACACTTCTATAGTCCCAGCTTTTTGGGAGGCTGCGGTAGGCCAATCGTTTGAACCCGGGAAGCGGAGGTTGCATTGAGCTGAGATCGCGCCACTGCACTCCAGCCTAGGTGACAGGGCATGACTGTGTCTCAGAAAAACAAAGAAAAAGAAAACAAAGAATGAGGCTCCGAGCTGAGCACCTTATTTCACTTATTTGCTGAAGAATCCTAAGGACTGCATTCTATCCGTTTCCTGTTTACTTCTCCATTTCTTTGTTTACATAGGTGAGGCTTACTTGCACATCATCAAGATGCTATAAAACAGCATTAAGATCCTACCTTCTAATTTCCTCAGGTAAGCCCCTCTCTTCTCGTCTTACCGATGCCTCAGTTCTCAGGCAATGGTTATCTTGCTCTGTAATTGTGAGTGAGGAGCTTTCTGAACTGGTTTGACTGCCTCTGGTTTCACCCCTTCAAACTCCTCTTCCTTGCAGCTGATTGAGTGATCGCTCTGAAGAACAAATATGACCGTGCCCTCCCAACTTAAACAGCTTCCAGGCTGCCTGGATAACATGAGGATTGAGTAAACACGCCCCGGCCTGGCTCCTCTCCTCCCATCCAGCCGTGTTACTCTCCAGAATACCAAACAGCTCGCAGGTTTTCACATGCACCAAGGAATGTGTGTGCCATTGTTCACACTGTTCTTGCGCCTACATGGCTTCCTACAAGCTGAAAATCTCCACCTTCTTCCCTTAACGGGTTTCTAGTCTTCAAGGCATGGTTCAGGCATGTTCTTTTCCCAGAAGTTTTCTCTGACACTCCCTCTGTCTAAGGACAAGGTGCCTTTCCTCTGTCTTTCAGAAGAAATTTACCAGTGATCGTACTGAGCATATATCCGATAGTCTCATCTCCTCGGCTATAAAGTCTTTGGTTTTAGAACCTATATTAATTCCTCTTAACATCCCCAGTGCCTTACAGAGTGTAAGTGCTGAGTAAATGGGAGCTGAACTAAGCTAAATATCCAAAGATGAAACCAAGAGTTCCTAGTTACTTTTAAAAAAATAGACTTCTGACCTTTCTTCATTATAATCTTGGCAAATCGGAATACCTTTGCCCTAAAATAACTGTAATCAGGGAGTTGAAGCTGGAGTGATAATGAGAACTGTAGTGTTACTATGCTAATGAATTTTTAGCACTGTATGAGAAATAATAGAAAAAAACCCACAACTAGTTTTATAGAGGACTGCTAATAAAAATCAGAGAAAACACTATAAATATGGCATTAAAGTAGAGAGCTGTGATCTTAAACAAGCTTAAAGATGGAAATATTTGCAGAAAAATAAGGCAGTTAGAAACAGTGTCCTGTATAATGTTTTGATGTGTTATATTCATCTTTCTGGTGATGACTTTATCTCACATGTAAATTAGGAAAAAGGGAAAAGAAAGCATATCCATACCATTCATGTCCGGGGAAGGAGAGTGAAGTATCTTAGAAAAGCTTCTCGAGTCAGCTCTACATATTCTGGGCTTTTGAAGTGCTAGTGAATTTTTTTAATCTCGCCTTCTACAAAGAAATTTTAATCTCACCTTCTACAAAACTTAGAAATTTAAAAATCCAGGCTACTGTCAATTCTGTGACTTTTCAAGAATCAATCTCATTATTCTTTGACATCTTAAAACAGCCATATGACTGATAATCTTAGGTGAATTTCAGATACATGTGCCATAGAAGCTGTGTAGAAATTTAAATCTTAAAGTACTGATCTTTGGGCTTTTTAAAAAAATCTGCCAATTCAGATATAATGTCTGACACTGAATAATCAAGTTATCTCCTTTATTAAAAATGGCCAGTACCCCAAACTAACACTATAAGTATACCCAATCAGGAACTTAAAATTGTGATTTACTCTGTGTACTTCATAGAAGTTCCCACTCTTACCTCCTTCTGACAAGTTTTTTAATGCATAGTCATATACTTTGTACCTGCATTACCTTCTTATGCTAGTCACAAAGCATTGGATCAGGAAACAGTGGCTGCCCCAAAGTCAGCCTATGGGTTAATCTTACAAGTAGATGTGGCCAGTCATGCATTTATACTGGAGAGTAACTGACAAGCCAATCAGATGCTCTCTTGAAGAGTCTGAATATGTAAACACAAATAATAGAGTAATGTCCAAGCCCCCAAAGAGAACACATATGGTGGAAAGAAAAATAGAGAGGTCAGGGTGGGTTACTGTAGTGTAAACCATCATTTAGTCATGGTTAGGGCACAGTCATGAGAATAGGAAATAGCCATAATGAATGAGAAGTGAACTGCTAATGGCAGAGAATGTAGACTACCTGTTTGAGAGATTTGGTAAGGAAAGCAATAAAGTAATAGCTTACTGGGAATTATGCCTGAGAAAGTTTATTTAGGGTGAACTGGAAGTAGGAACAAATTCAGAGTCTAAGGCATAGCTTGAAGATGAAAGAAAAATGAAAGTTACAAATGTGGCCCCAGAGCAGAAAACTGAAACAAAATTGGGAAGGGACAGTTAATCTGTGGAAAGAGAGAACGACAACCTTTCTTTGACACAGAAAGAATGAAGAAAAGATAGTGGAAGACACTAAGAAACTGAAAGAAAGTGAGTGAAAAGGGGCTCTTCTTTTCCTATCTTGGTGCTTGAGCTTCAGCATAAAGAAAAGTAAGAAATATAAAACAAGAAAACAACAGAGAAAAATCACTGAAAGAAAAACTGATTCTTAATAAAACTGATAAACCTCTAGCAAGACTCATAAAGTTAGAAAACAAGAAGACGGAAATCACCGATAGCAATAATAAAATAGGGATTTCAATACAAATTCTACAACCATAAATTTGGAGAAATAGACCAATTCTTTAGAAACTACAAACTACCAAGACTTGACCAAAATAGTTCTATAACCATTAATTACATTGAATTTGCAATTAAAAAGTTCCAGAGGTGTGCAATACTAATTCACCATTTGAAAGTCAATAAATCACTAACAGAGTAAAGGAGAAAAACATGAGTATATCAATTGACACCGGAAAGCATTTGACATCCAGCACCCACTCATGATAAAAGCTCTCTAAGCAAACCAAGAATGAGGAAACCTACTCAACTTGATACAGAACTTCTACAAAGAAACCCTTACAGCATATATCATATGGAACAGAGTATTAGGAACAATGAAATAACGTTTGCCATCATTCTTATTAAGCATGATGCTGGAAGTTCCAACCACTGAAATAAGGTAAGAAAAAGAAAATAAAAAGAAGGCATATGTATTGTAAAGGAAGAAATAAAATTGTTCCCATTTTTAAATGACATGATTATTCTATGTAGGAAATTCCAAGGAATCTACCAAACAAACAAATAACTCTGAGGACTAACAAATAAATTCAGTATAGTTAACAGGATGAAAGAACAGCATGCTTAAAGCAGTTGCATTTCTGTATTCCTAAGATGAATATATGGAAATATAAATTTAAAACTCAAAACATTTACAACCACTCCAAAGTAAATGAAATATTTAAGTATAAACAAAAAAAATGTTCAGAATCTATCTGTGAAAACCACAAAATGACATAAGAGAAATCAAAGATCTGAATAAATGGGAAGACATACTGTATCCATGGATCAGAAGAGTCAATATAGTAAGTATGTCACTTCTCCCCATATTGATCTATAGATTTAAAGTAATTCCTATCAAAATACAAGCAAGATTTTTTTTTGGAGCTTGTTCTAAAATTTATTTGGAAAGGCACAAGCCCAAGAATGGCTGAAGTGATCCTGAAAAAGAAAAAAATGAGACTATTCATTCTACCTGATATAGCCACAATAATCAAGATAGTATGGTATTGCCAGAGGTATAGACACATAGATCAATAGAATAGAATGGAGAACCCAGAAATAGACCCACACAAATATATACAACTGATTTTTGTCAAAGGTGCAAAAATTTTGCATAAGAAACTTTTCAAACCAGCCCGGGCATCATGGCGAAACATCTCTACTAGAAGTACAGAAAATAGCTGGGTGTAGCAGCATGCAACAGTGATCCTAGCTACTCAGGCAGCTGAGGCAAGAGGATTACTTAATCTCAGGAAGCTGAGGCTGCAGTGAGCCGTGATCACACCATTGCACTCCAGCCTAGGTGACAGAGTGAAAACCCACCTTCAAAGAACGAAGGAAGGAAGGAAGGAGGGAGGGAGGGAGGAAATAAAACTTTTAAAAAGGAAGTAAGGATAGAGGAATGATAGCATTTTAAATAATATTGGAGCAATTGAACATCCATGGGCAAAAAGAAAGTCAACCTATTAAAGGGAAACATGAGGGATGCTTGTAGCAATGAATATTTTCTAAATCTACTGTATCAGTGTCAGTACCCTGGTTATGATATTGCAGTATACTTTTGGAAGATGTTACAATTGGGGAATACTGTTAAAAGGCATATAAGATCCATTTGTATTATTTATTATAACTGCATGTGAGTCTAATTATTGCAAAACAAAAAATTACTTTAAAAAATTAAATGATACTACACAATGAAAAAAAAAAGAGTGAGTGGACAATCAGGAACAGAAACTGGAGACTTACAGCCATCGGACAGGGTTTGGAACCATCCATGTGGAAAGTACTTGTTTGTCAATTGGAGATGAATAAAAGGATTACCCACAGCTGGGCAGAGTGGCTCACACCTGTAATCCCAGCACTTTGGGAGACAGGCTGGAGAATCACTTGAGGTCAGGTGTTCAAGACCTGCCTGGCCAACATGGTGAAACCCCGTCTCTACTAAAAATACAAAAATTAGCCAGGCGTGATGGCACATGCCTGTAATCCCAACTACTTGGGAGGCTGAGGCAGGAGAATCACTTGAACCCGGGAGGCAGCAGTTGCAGTGAGCTGAGATTGTGCCACTGCACTCCAGCCTATGTGACAGAGCGAGACTCCATCTCAAAAAATAGAAAAAAACAAGTTTCATCACTATTCCCACTGAGGTTAGATCTCATGGATTTGCAGCAGAACAATTAAGTGTATTTGGAAAAGCATAATCTCAAGATATGATGACTTCATATCATATCTCATACATATATACAGATATTCACAGAAACTATAAAATCTCGTCTTCAACATCTTAAAAATTAATGGCCATTTCAAAGAAGAGATAGGGCATGCACTTTCCTGAACTTTTGCAAATGCATCAAATGAAAGTCGTATTGAAAATATGGTCAGATGAGCATAGCATGACAGTACAAAAATGAACAGTAGAGCTAGGTGGGGTGGGAATCAACACTGCGATGCCAAAGAGTAGGAGAGACAGATTTCTGCTGGGTTGTCTTCATCTGTGAGTGTGTGCGAGTGGGTGAGTGTGTGCATCTATGTAAGCTGAGGCGTGAACAAAGGATCTTTACCTCCAGATAAAGAAGTATTATTTATATCTTCAAAGCCCACAAACCAGATTTTGTTCAGTTGCATTGTTTTCTCATTCCACTAAGCCCTTCCATTCCAGTTTCAACTTTGAGAAGTGAAACGTAGCACACTGAAGAGATACCCCGAAATTATCTAGATATCGTGTTTCGATTGGGAGGAGAAGATTAATTGGAATTAAGTTTCTGGAGGGCAGGTCCATTTTAATATCCCCTCCAGTTACTTTTATGTAAGAACACACAAGTCTCTTCTGAGTGACTGGTTGAATACACTCCTTTTAATGAGATCAAACTTTGTGTCCAACATTTATTGAACTTAATGGAGAATACCAAGGCAATTAATATACTGTCCTTTCCCTAAAATATTCATAACCAGAATTTTTGCCTGTCTCCTTTTCTCTATAATGACAGCTTCACCGATGAATTAGTTCAAATGTGTTTCTTTGCTTCCTCACATACTTCCATATATGTACCAAAGTTCCCTCTACACCATATCCTTGGTGACCAGAACTCCAGTTCTATGAGCAAACACCTAGGGTTTCAGACCAAGGACAATTTAAGCTAAGGGAACCAAAATCTTTCAAGAAACCCTGAAGAAATGTGTAGTCCTTTGTGTCCAAACATTCCTGACCTGTACAGACCCAGGAGCAGCAATTACATTTATTTTTCAGTTTTTTGAAACAGAGGAGAATAAGTTATTCTGGATGGCCTGGTGGGTTATTCTATTTCTGTGTAACTATAAAGGAATACCTGAGACTGGGTAATTAATAAAGAAGATTTCAGTCACTCACAGTTCTGCTGACTACGCAGGAGGCATGACACTGGTGTCTGCTCGGGGTGAGGCCCCAGGAAGCTTACAATCACTGTGGAAGGGGGAGCCAGCGCGTCATAGGGCAAGAGCAGGGCCAAGATCGAGCGAGGGGAAGGTGCTGCCTACACTCTTTTAGACAACCAGATCTGTCTTGCAAACTAACAGCAAGAACTCTCTCATCACCAAGGGGATGGCTCTAAGCCATTCATGAGGGATCTGCCCCCAGACCCAGTACCTCCCAGCAGGCCCCATCTCCAGTACTGGAGGTCACGTTTCAACCTGAGCTTTGGAAGGCACAAATATCCAAACCGTATCACCTGGTTTTCTTAAAGCAATCTACTTAAATTTGCCGGTTCAAAACCAAAGACATAGTTTATTATCACCATCAGAGTCACTCAATCTTGAAGATTATAGGGCTGAGAGGACCAGAGCTGAGTCTATTTTCCTACCTTTAGTCATCACTGTACTGAAATTAGTTCAGATTAAAAAGAGTGTGTTCTTTGCTTTAACATTTCAAGTGAAAGAGCCTCTCATGGAATTACCTTCAGGAGTTTCAAAGCCTCCATCATTAGGTGCAGTGAGGCAAACATTTGATACCTAATGAAGAGAAGCAATAAGAAGATATATGTGTCCTGCATGATACATTCCATAATGAGTGATGTGTTTTAAACATATATATACAAATAAAAACCTAGATCCTAATTTTTCCAGGAGTTTCATTAAGAAATATAAACATTTCTTCCATTTCTTGAACTGTGAGAAATACAAATTTTCTTTTCAAAAACTCTGTTTTGCATTTGTCAACTTTAGAGAGACAATATTTTAAAAGATAACTAGTGACAAAACTGTCTAGAAGAGGTGGCTGCGACCTAGAATGACATTTTGATCCATAAGGCAGCAACACGGAAACAGGACTTTCAACCCACATGCAGCTCTTTAGGTACCACATGCAGATTTGACGGGCTCTCTGGTTACCGAGACCTGGCCAAGTCCACAGAACTCTTGACAGCTGCGCACCTCCCACGCCAGCTGACACACTTGTGGGAAAACTGAGCAAATGGATCTGCCATGCAGGATCAGAAGAAGTAGGCACCAGCAATTCCATGGCTCTTTTCTTCCTTGTTATTTTATTTTCCTTGTTACGAAATAAAGCCAAGTAATACAAAATTTAGAAAGTACAAAGCAAAGCAAACTTTAAAAAGTAATGAATGCTTTAATAGAGAAGTCACTTATAATTCCACTATCAAGTGTGAATGAATCACTTTTAACTTGGCATATAAATCTTTTTCTAAAGTTAAAGTAGCATGATTACATAGAAAATTCAACTATCGCCCAGGGCCAACCGTTGCTAAAATATTAGTGATTACTCGGTCATCTCTTTATTCATACCTACACACACAGGTAACTGTAATTTATGTAGGGGTCACCCTCTATATCATGTCTTGCATCTGGCTCTTTTATTCAGTTGAATTTTAGGGATCTTTCTATTATCAAGAAATATAGAAGAACAGTATTTTTATTGTTGCAGAGAATTTCTTTAGATGGATGGATAGATGTTCTAGAATGTATGCAGCTAATCCCTCATTTATGAGTATGTAGGTTATTTCTAGGTTTCTCTTCTCTGAAATAATGCTTCAGTGAAGCTCCTTGTATATGCATTCACGTGCTTAACCTAGTAGCTTCTTGAGAGAAATTTCTAAAAGAGGAGTTAGTGGTTTGATTTTAATATGTATTTCAGGACTGCCAAAAGGAAGGTAGTGAGAATATATGCTCTCATTAGCAATACATAAAAAGATGGATTCTTCATACCTTTATCAGTATTACTAATATTTCTCTAATTTACTAGGAGAAAATGAAATATTCACCCCATTTGTTAGGTAAAAAGATGGGCCATTTTTACTGATAATTTTTCATTAATAGTACAATCAAACATCTTTTTGTATATTCATTTACCATTTTATTCTTTTGTGAACTGCTCATTTTTTAATTGTGATTTTCATCTCATTTAAAATTTCTTTGTAAAGGTTTACTTGGTATTATAAATATACATTTCACGTCTATCATGTATTGCAAATGTTTTCCTAATTTTTTGCCTTTTGATTTATGATATTCTTTTACCATACAGAAGTTTTTCAATTATGTATATATTTTAACACCTTCAAACAACACCTAATACATCATTTCATATCTGGCTTTTGCATTTTTAATATTGTATTGTTTTTGTTTTTCCTTTTTATTAAAAGTTCTAAAAAATATTTTAATTAATATATAAAATATATTTTAGGAATGTACCATTATTTCCTTAACATTGGCTATATTTATATTTTTTTCATTTCTCAACACCAATAGTGCTATATTGGAGGATAATGAGGTGATGAAGAGAGAGAGAGAGAGAGTGAAGTAGCTGTGATTTAAAACTCTAGTAAGAAGAGAAAAAAGCAAAGTGAGACTGTTTCCTTTATCACTATTGGGAAAGGGACAAAGATTTAGCAAAGGACACATTGTTATATCTTGAAAAAAATGATGAGAGGCATGTTAAGTAAAAGTAGCCCTAGGGGAAAATAAATAATTCTTTCTTCTGAGTGACAGAGGACTGTAGCACATTTAAATTGTGTGTTTTGGTAGACATAATTTTAATTAAGCCTCTGGGTTTTTTCTTTGTGCTTGTCCCTTTTGTTTTAAAGCGACATGAGGTCTTTCCTTTTTTTCCTTATCTGTAGGGTCCCTGATGACGTCTATTGCATTTTACTCTTGGCAATAATAAAATATATCCATTCTCTTTAGGCTTGTCTAATAAGTGGTATTATTGCATTATTCAAGCACTTAAATTTGATTGATGAGTTTATCCATAAGGTTGTTCATAAATCTGTTAAAGTCATTTATTTTTGATTCTGAAATAATTGTGCATGCCATTATAAATTCTGCTTTCTGGAAGAGTAACCATATGTTGTAAGGCCTAATTTTGGGGTCAAAGTGGAAAGTGGTGATCTTCTCAATGTGTGATTTATCGGAGGAAAATGGAGCTTGACGGGGACAATCTGGGAGTACGTGGTAGGGAGGGAACCCCCAGATAGACCTCATGTTACTTTGCTGTTGCTCAACAGTTTGTATTTGTATTGTGGGACTTCCAGCACCAGTCAGGGTGAAATATAGTTTCATATTTTAATACCACCTCTATTGTTTCTCTCTCTTTTCTCTACTAAGACCAAGGAATAGAACATAAAAGTCGACAGCTTTATCCTGATCTGAATTGTTTTGAATACTGTGCTTATATTTTCATCCTTCATTGATTTTTAATGCAATGTGATGTATTATAGCCATATTTATTACAGTGTGCTGCACCAAAATTATGTTTTTGGAAGTGTGGCTTTTAATAAAAGGAAACACTTGTGATTATTTGTGCCATATCAGCTGTGTCACATCAAGCCCTTAATATACTTAATTCAGTAGGGGTTCTTTTCCCAATTTCACAGCAATAAAGGTAGCATGTTGGCTCCGTTACCTTACTTAGGTTTCAGAGTTGTTTTGAAACATTAAGGATTTTGATTTTAGTTTCTATGCCATTTCATTTACATCAGATGAGTGAGTCCAAGCCAAAAAGTGAGTTGAGTACATATTTGGACAGCTACAGTAAGTGAGAAGGTGGCCTTATTTTGCAAATGGGCATGTCTACCCCTGCCTAGCCTCATCATCTGTCATCTTTGCTCTTTACAATGTGGCTGCTTAGGTTCTGTTCCACACCCACACTGTAATTTTAAAGTAGCTGTCTCCCTATGGGCACCCTAAGGACAGGATCCGGGTCTGTCATCTGAATTTCCTCCAGGGCTTGGTGCTTACCATAGATAGGCTCCAGCACAAGGTAACATTTGATGGATTCAATTGAGTGAGCCCCATGTAGACATCTTAACATATTGAGCCATTACTACATGCAATTGATTGTTAAAATACAAAGTCCAGCTTCCTTCAAGCCTTCCTTTCTTTCAAAAATATTTGTTGAATACTTGCTGTTTTGTGGGCATTGTTTTGGAACAGAGGACATAGTGGTGAGATGATAGAAGTAATCCCTGGCTTCGTGGAGTTGCAATCTAATGAAATAATTCATTCGTCTTGTTTCTCCAGTTCACATTCTTTCAAGTTTCAGGTTGGGAAAACAAATCCCCTCATATGAAAAAAATAATAAACTAAAATACTAGATTTGGATGGCCAGGTGCGGTAGCTTACACCTCTGGTCCCAGCATTTTGAGAGGCCAGGGCAGGAGGAAGGCTTGAGCCTAGAAGTTGGAGACCAACCTGGCCAAGACCATGAGACCTGTCACTATAAGAAATCAAAAAAAAAAAACAGCTAGGCACTGTGTTGCATGCTTGTAATCTCATCTACTTGGAGGGCTGAGACAGCAGGATCCCTTGAGCTGAGAAGTTTGAGGCTATAGTGAGCTATGATCATGCCACTGCACTCCAGCCTGGGCAATAAAGTGAGACCCCATCTCTAAGAAGAAAAACAAAACTGCATCTGCAGCTTGCTACTAGGAGCATAGTGTGGCAGAGATGCGTGGTATAGAGCTGTGCTGTGCATTACAGTAGCTGCTAGCCACAGGTGGCTGTTAACACTGCAGTGTGCTAGGTCTGAATTGAGAGGTGTTGTCACTATAAAATACATAATGGATCTCAAAGATTTATCTATTAAAAGCTGTTCATCATCTCAATAATTTTTAGATTGATTATATGTAGAAATAATATTTTTATAGTTTGGATTTGGTAAGATATTATTAAAAGTAGGGCCAGAAGTGGTGGCTCATGCCTGTAATCCCAGCACTTTGGGAGGTCGAGGTGGAAGAATCACATGAACCCAGGAGTTCAAATCCAGCCTAGACAACATAGTGATAGCTCATCTCTACAAAAAAAAAATTAAATTAAAAAATTAATTACAAAGTTCTTTTCATCTTTTTATGGGATTACAAGGTAAATTAAAAAAATAGATGTAGCTTGTGTTTGTGGCTTGCATTATTTTGGTATTCAAAAATGCAAGGATAGAGTGAGGCACAGCATAGGCTGGAGGCACATTGTTTCACTTCAAATCCTGATCCTTCCCCTTGCTGGTTTTGTGGTCTTTGGCAATTTACTAAACCTGTCTTTCATTCTTTGTCTTACCATCTTGTGAAATCAAGATAGTGATAGTACCTAACTCAAAGTATTGTCATGAGGATAGTTTATATATGTAAATCATTTAGAACAGTACATGGCATAGGGCGCATACTCTTTAAATGTTTGTTGAATAAGTAAATAAACCCACTGGTCATGTGCACCTTCACCCCAGTAGGTAGAATTTATCAAAGAAGTAATGCAGTTTTTAAATAGCAAGTTTATGAATAACCTGCATTTTTCTAGGAGCAAGAGTAGCAATTGCAGACTGACATGGTGAACACTTTTGATGGTTTATTAGTTCAATTCCCTTCTCCCCACTCTCTTCCTCCCCCCAGAGCAGATGGAACAAAAGGAGTAAAACTCAAGTGAATTAATTACATTACTCTCTAGCTGGCTCTTTGGGAGAATGATTCTGAAATAGATGGCAAATCCAAAATTTTTTTCTTTGCATTATGACAGTTTCCTGTTACTTTGTGTAGGTACCTTGAAAGAAATCTAACATATGAAAACCCAAGCTTCTAAGTTAGAGAGTGGATTCTTTGGATTTATTGAAGAGAATTGTCAGCAGCCATCCAGACAACTCCATGTGTTCATGTATTCATTAACTAGAGAAGAGACACTTTGAAGTCAGTCAAAATTTAAGATGTTTATGAAGTCTCTATATAAAGGGAAAATATATTGGTTGTGGCAGAGAGACTCTTAAAGTGGCCTCCAATCCTTGTCTCCTGGTGTTCACATTCTTATGTGGGACATTCCTCTTGCAAGTAGGGAGGACCTGTAACTTGCTATATGTGGCAAACGGGATGGAATGTTCATGATGACACATATGCAATAACATGACATAAAATGGTAACACCCGTCCCTCTGGAGTTTCTCCTTCACATGATGGCTTTCAAAAAATATGCAGCCTTGTTGGGGAACCTTCATAGCAAGAGACTTCTGGCAGTTTCTAGTGGCTGAGTGTGGCCTCTGCCAACAGCCAACAAAACACTGTCAAGAACTAAGTTTTCCCAACAAGTAGTTTGAGTTTATAAGTGAATCCATCCCCAGTCAAACCTCTGATGAGACCGCACCCTGCCAACACCTTGATTGCACCTTTTGATACCCTGTCAGAGGACTAGGCAAAATAGTGCCAAACTCCTGGCCCACAATAAATATGTATTCTTTTAAGCTGCTAGTTTGTGGTATTATTCTTATTTATCAATAAATAACTAATACAGTGGCATTTTTACTTGCCCAAATTTAACCTCCAAGCATATTTTATGGTTAAAGCAAGATATATGCATCGAAGTTATTGGGTGATTGTTCCTTTTCTTCTTTAACATCTGACTGATTTAAGTGTATGATGCTTTGAAATAGAATCAGTTACCTTATTTATAATATTTCACAGCATTTAAAAACAGTATACACATAAAAGACTTTAGGTTGGCAGATGATGATTCAGTTTTTCATATGTTGTTCTGATATAACTATGTTGTTAGGAATGTATCAGACACATATGTTTGGTTTTCTGAAGACAGATTTGAACTGAAGATAATTTTTTCAAGTTATTAGCATCTTCCAGGTTGCAGTTAGAATATTGAAATGAATTAAATCACCTGATCATCTGTAGACATTATAGAAGGCTAAGGACAGAGTCCAGAAAGTAACAACATTTAAGGATCATGCAGAAAAAGAATCAGCAAAAGGAAAACCAAAACAGGAAGGTAAGGAAGATTTAGGAGAGTGACGTCAGAGATGGAAAGAGTTTGAAGATGAAGAGAGTACCAAAAAGAAGAAACAAAAATGAGACCTGCGTTAACTGGATTTAGGAATTAGAAAGTGATTATTGACTTGAGCAAGGTGGAATGGAAGTTGGATTTCAGTGAATCATTAAGTTAGGAATAAAGAAGTAGAGGTAAAATATTCACTTGGGTAATAACTAATGGTAGACTAAGGAAACGGTTGTCCTTAAATGATGGAAGAGATGTTTATGTCTGTTGGCCTTGAAGAGTTACTGGAAGAGAGGTTGTCATATGGGAAAGGAAAGGAATAATTGCTAAAGTGAGGTACAGGGGGTTGTGAGGGAATATGCCAAGTGGCATCGTAAAGAGCTAGCCTGAGATGAAAGAGAACACATCTTTCTCCGACTAGAGAAGCAGAAACTAGCCTCCGATGGGAAGGAGATGCATCACAGGTATGGGGGATAAGTCAGAGAATGTACATGTCTTCAGTTTTCCCATTTGCTGAGAGTAAGTGAGGTAGGATTGAGGAGGGCTTTAGGTAAGTAGGTAAAACTGCTGATGACAATTAGAGGGAAAGCTCACTAACCACAAAGCAGAATCTTGCTGAGCAGAACTGAAGAGGCATTGAGAATTTCATCAAATCTGAAAGTAATATCATTGTGAAATCTCCCTTGGAATTAAAGGTGAAGGAATCTTGATTTGTGTTCAGCGAAGTGAGAAACCTGAGCTTGGGAAGTACCCTGCAGCCCCACTTCCAAGCTGTTGCCAAGGGCATCCCTTGTACACACATGCAGACTGTCCTCATGCCTTTTGGCTGGCAAACTAGGCTTGTGTTGTATTTAACCTTAGCATAGTTAGAGGCAGAAGAAATCAGGTCTTCATATTGGAAGTAAGGAATTTCATATGTAGGAGATGCCATTTGCAATGGGGTGCGGCATGCCCACTTTCTTCACTAGACGGTGTATTTGCCACTTTACTTTCTTCTTCCTGCTCGAAATATATTTTCAGTCACCATCCCCTTTTCACCCAATTTAAGTGAAACAGGTAAGAGCCATCCCTCATCTTTCTCAGAGACTGGTTGTTTTGGAAACTACACACTTTATAATTCTTAGGGGTAACTTTTTTTAAAGAAGAAACTAAGACCATAAAACTGGAATTGTTGTCCATTTAATTTCTTAAATGGAATCCTAAAATTCTGTGTCTAGGGAAATGGTCTATGAAAAGGCATCCTCTGTATCTAGATGATCTGTGTATGGGTGGAGCTCTGGCAATGGCTACTTCAAGAGTCAACATTCAGATCTTCTGAAATTATTACAGCAGTTTATTCTTTCACTTAGTATGCTGATCAAATGCATGTGATCTGTCTGGTGCTATTCTAGGCTGAAGATAAGGACCCCTGCTTCAGGGAGCTAACATTGTATGTATGCTGTGGGGGAAAGGAATGAACCTGAAAGAGAATGAACCTGAAAATAAACAAATAGAAAGTTTAATGAAAGATACAATGAATCATGTTAAGTGATAAGTATGAACAAATTAAAATAGAGAAAGATGACGGACAAAAGTTGGAAAGAAGAGGCTGCCTTTAGACACCAAAAATCTACAGATTTCAGAAGAGTTTTGGGTTGTGACCAGACAGCTAAACAGTCTGTGAGTACCCTGGCAAGAACATAAATGGCATAAGAACTGCTGTGTCCATATTTTTGAAAAGCTGAATCTAACAGGAGAAATAAGTATGTTCTGTGAACCCAGGAGCAGAGCTGTATCCTTGACATTAGCTGAGGTGAGTAGAGCCAGTCAATTCTTTTCTCTGCTGAAAAAAAAAAGCCCAGAAAGCCAGAAAACAAGAGGGCAGGAGCCTCATAGGTGAGGAGAATCGTATCTTTAAACCCAGTTTCTTGTTGATAAATAATCCTCTAAGTGCATTAGCCACCAGGACTCGCTCCTGCCTCTCCCCTTTTGTCTTACATTTTTAAGCAGTTGATTCTTTTCCACTAAAAATACACAAAATGCCACTTCCTCTTTCCCTGATCACAGCCACAGACCTCCATCTTCCTTTTTTGTCGTTGTTTAGGCTTTTGGTTCTGAACTTCGTGTTTTTAACTACATTTAGACTCTGGAAAATGGAGGTTTCTGAGGTTACCTTCGAAACATGTTTGAGTGACAGGCTCCCTTTGGCCACACAGAATTTCAAGAGTGGAATAAAAAATGTGGATTCAGTTCAAACTCCAGTAGCTTTTTCTCAACTCAGAAATGGAATCTGGCTTTGACTAGCCCCAGGGAATGTAAACAGAACCTTACCTGTAATTAACCTAGGGCTTCTCTTGTTCTCAATGCAAATGGAGTTATAATTGTATTTCTTTTAGTAGAATAGAAAGCCTGTGTTTCGGAGGGGAGCTGGCAGTTGAATAGAGGACAAGTTATCTGTCTAACTGTGACAGCCCTCTCCTATCTCCTTCTAGAAAACCTGAATGATAATAAAACTGGAGTTGCATTTGATGTAAGACATATGGTAATTACTATAATAATATTATCACCCGGGTTCTGCAATGGCTTTTTCAGTGAGGTGCAATTTCACATATTGTCTGCGATAAAATCCCCGTTTTTCGTTATTGATAGCAATGCCTTTCTCAAGTGGTATAGGTATTTTGTGACAGCTGCGAAGTTCCTGCTTCGTATCCAGGTAATTGGGTTGAGAATAAG
Organism: Plecturocebus donacophilus; assembly: GCA_004027715.1. Taxonomy (NCBI): domain Eukaryota; kingdom Metazoa; phylum Chordata; class Mammalia; order Primates; family Pitheciidae; genus Plecturocebus; species Plecturocebus donacophilus. Next base: position 94,682 of record PVKP010001802.1, read on the forward strand.
GCCTGCATGCTAAAACCTGACGATGTGAGAAGTAGTGAAAGCCCAGGGAATACTGTGAATATTTTGGTAGATATTAACAGACTAAATGGGAAGCCTTTGCTAGTCAGTGCTTTTGAAGCAATCCTAGAGAAAAAGAAAGAAAAGAAAAGAAAGAAAGGCAATCTCTCCTTTAGAAAGCCTCTGTGGAGTCTTCAACGATGATTTGCAAATTTTGAGCTAATCAATTATATTATGAACCTACAGATAATATTTAAAACCTATATACAGATTCAAAAATTAATTACTTTCATGCCATTCTGCTACTGATCGTTTCATAAGTCAAATTTTACTTGGCTTAATTACTGATTTAGTAGAAATTATTTCAGCATAGGTAGTATGTGAGAATGTAATAAACACTTTCATTTATTTCTCACAGGAGGAATTGGTTCTATAGTATGTTAGCCTGAGCTTAGCTGATATATTCAATTTCATGGCTGTTTCCAGAGAACCAAATTTTGAAGACACTAACAGCATATTAAAATGGACTACTATAAATCCTTTTTTGGAAATATGTGGGAAATAAATAATAAATAATGACAGTGTGTCAAAGTGATTTTATTGCTTAACTTAATAAAAGGAAACTAATACAATGTCTGAATAGGGAAAAATCAGATTATGGGTTTTTTTCCTTGTTAATGTTATCTCTTGTGCAGAATTCATTTTTTTTTTTTAAATCCCACCAAAGACCCATAAAACAGTGAGCTCTATTCAGGAGCTATTATTTAGGCACAAAATCAGTAGTGGTGATATTCAGCGAGTGTAGCAGAGCATACTTGTTCAATCAAATAAATATGTATATGTAAAGGTACAGATCGGCCAGTTAATTCTGCTATGAAGTCCTAAAAAAACTAGAAATAATGTTATTAATTTGGAAATAAAATTGATGTTGTATTAGTTGGTTGTTGCAATTTAAATTCCTTAATTCCTTTTTTTCTCATAAAGGGGAAATTTCCCAGTTTTTGAAGAATTGAACTGCAAAGTTAGCACAAAAACTGAAGACCTTTGGCCCTAGCATTTATAGAAAAACACTTGGGATTTCTATTAAAGATAGATAGCAACGTGGTAATTTAAATCATTCTGATGCAATTTAATTCAAGGATTACAATTATTAAGTGCCTGTAAAGTCCAGACACTTTCTAGCTCTTGGGATATAGTCATGAACAAAATTAAAGTTCGACTTCCATGAGCTTGCACTGATTAGGCATGGTTCCATGCCAGATTATGTGTATAATAGAACATCTCAGGTATACTTGGTAATAACACACCAAATGAAGTTGAGATTCTGAGCGGTCATTCATTAGTAAGAGGAAGAACCAGGAATTAGCTCCTGTTTGACTCCCTAGGCACTCTGAACCCTGTGTAACAGAAAGATTATCTTCTGCAGAAGTAAAAATATTCTGAATTTCCCAAAAGAAGTTTGCTAACATAACAGGCAATCGATACCTCTAGCTGAGTTGCACATTTTGCACACGTTTGTTTACTCACTGTATTATTTCCATCTCCAAATTGTTCTTTGACTATTTTCCAGGGGTCTTAGTGTTTTTACAACATTTGAAGCTCATTGAATAATTAAGATATTATGCCTTTTCCATGTGTACTATAGCTAGTGTTCCCATCTATGATTTTATTTTGTTGGTGTATACCTTTTTAAAGCAAATGTCTGATTCATTGTCTTTAATTTGGAGCAACAGACTTATCTTTGGATGGAAGTAAGGTCTGAATTGCAGCTTATTTGGTTGTTCATAGTCTAAAATGTAGTAAGAAAAGGGTGCACACCAAAAATCATGGCCAGTGTGAATGAGCCTTTCTTCTGGGAGAAAAAAAATCACGGGTCAGTTTCACAGAAGGGGATTCTTTCTTTGAGATTTTATACACATGTGCTATTGAAATCGGAAGAAGAAATATTTTCTATGGTGTACTTCCCTTTGTAGGGTCAACCCTTAATTTAGAGAACATCATTATACGACAATTCATAGTGTGTGTGAGATTGTCCAAAGGGAATACATTTTATGATCACTTCTCTTTTGAAGCTGCATTAATTGTTGAACTACTGATAATGAATCTTAGATACTAAATCTTAGATACTGAGTCAGTGGTTAGATACTAAGGCAGAGGTTATGTGGTCATGTGGTGGAAAGAGCATTGGACTTTGGACTTTGTACCAGAGGATGTGAGTTTTCACCTAAAAATGAGGATATGAACTAGATGATACTAAGACCGAAAAGATAATCCGAGTCAGGAGACTGGAAGAGAAGCAGGGCGTGTGTGTGTGTGTGTGTGTGTGTGTGTGTGTGTGTGTGTGTGTGTGTGTGTGTGTGTTAGAAAGGGGAGCTGTAAGAGACGTATTTTGGACATATTCCTCAGAGATGCCATGTTGAGATGTTTTGTAGATAACTGAGTATCATCTACCTCCCAAGAGAGTGGTATGGGTGAGAGAATACAGGTCTGCTAATAACATAACAGCACTAATAGAAGCCAAAGAGAAAAATAAATGACTTGGGGAGACAGGGTGAAATGCAAGCCCTAAACTGACACTGCAAGTGGTTTGTTTTCCTTGTTGTTACTTTTGGTTTTTGATGTTTGACCATACATCTTTTCTCAAAGACAAAAGTTTTACAAAATCGCACAATAAAAATAGTAGGACTTATGGGAAGAATTGGGATGTGACAGATCACTCAGAACTCATACATGTGTAACCATAACACTAACAAAAATAACAGTGACCTTTTTAAATGATCAGCACTGTTAAAAAGCATGTTCACTTCTGATGAAGTCTTTAAAAGGAAAATAATTGATAGTTTACTGGAAGATGGTATAAGGAAGGGTTGAGGCCTCTGAGTTATAGGGGAAAGAGCAGAGGCAAACACACAAGGCCCTTCCAAGTCAGAAGACATGCACACATAAAGGAAGAATGGAAAACGGATGCCTTCAGCTGGCTAGTCCCTTTGTGCTCAGCTGCTATTGCTTGTTGGAGTAAGATGTTAGGACAGTGAGAAAAACGCACTTTTCTTTCCCTCTGAACTACCTGGCCAAAAATATTTATGTTTCATTACTTTCAGTAAGGCCAAGAGAACAGAACTTTCTGTATTCCAATTTGCATGCCTTTATGACCAGGGTATCCAATATCTATTTGCCACAAGCTCCACCATGCCCTATTGTCTTATATCACCTCATCTCCTATTCATTTCACACATGTATGTTTCCTGTCTTTTTTCTGTTGGATCTAGTTTGCAGGCCCTTGTGCAGGGAAGAAAAGAACTTAGAGAAAAAGCTTATATTTAAGGGCAAGCTCTAAGAACTGATCATTAGAGAGGCAGAAAGAGCATGGAGAAGAAAATGTTAAATTGTAAACAAAAAGGAGGAGAGAATTTCAGAGTAGAGTATGAGTATAAAATCCTGCAGAGAGGCCCATTGTGATTACGGCGTCTCTCCAGTAAGACAGCACTGGTACCTTTGGTAAGAAAAGTGTTTGCATGGTGTGATGAAGGCAGAGCCAGGCTGCCATGCCAGGGAAAGGGAGCAGCAAAGAGTGAAGAAAACAATGTGCTCCACTCTTTCAAGAAGTTTGATGAGGAAAGAAAAGAGAAAGGAGGACTGGCTGCTTTTATAGGGAGACATGTTGAAAAAGTTTTCTTTGTATAGTAAGGAACACTTGAACATATTATTTGCAGATGGAAGAGAAGTAGCTATTTGGGAGGAAAAGAGAAATGACTGAAGATGAGAGAGCAAGAATAAGAGAAGAGAATAAATAGAACAACTCTCCAGAGAGCTTATTTCCATTACATAATTCACTCAACAAATGTGGGCTCAGCTTTGTTGCGTTTCTAGCTCCTTCTGACTGGAAGTGTGATTTCTAGCAATATATTTATAGAATCTCCTCTGCCCCCTTTCAAACACTTTTCAATAAATGCTCCATGTGGTTCATCTGTAAAGAAATCTACTGTAGTAGTTTCTACCAGAAGACATCTGCAGATAATTCTATTCGCCAAATCAGCATGAAGGGTTAAATCCTTGGAACAACTAGGAATTGTTGCAGGCTATTTCTGCTGTGACACAGCCCTGAAGTGGCTAGCAGATATTCAGCCTGAGTGGACCCCCTTTATTACTGATCTATTGCCTGCCTAATTGTGCTTGACATTCCAAACATTATTAATTTTTAATTATTTACATTTAATTATCTGCATTAGTTAAGCATTTGAATTCCACAGCTAATGTTCTCAATGAAATATTTACTAAACAGTCAACCCTCTTGGATTCCACAGAATTAAACGTTTTCAGTTTGCAACAAACCTTTCCTCCAGGAGGCATTCTTTGCACTTTAGTGCTCTAGAGGTGGCTGCAGCCTGGGTGGTTTGTTGCAAACAAGATGACTTCAGCCTTACCATCCTTTGCATCTCAGGGACACTGTCAACTCTAATAGGATGGATTGCTCTGCTTGGCATTAGCATTAGCAGGTTGAGTGCCGTTGGGACACTTATGCCATCTCTCTTCCCGTATCTCTTCTGTTAGGGCCAGAAAATGCGTTAACAAGGAGCCAGTTCTGGTGATAGGAAAGCGAAACAACATTATTGTGGTCAAAAGGCAAAGGCATGATGAAAACTAATAGTAGCTCCTACGAGAGATGATCACTCACAGCTGATCAGCCAGAAAGCTCTCGAGAGCAAAATCAGGACCCAATGTCAATGGAAATGCTGTTTCCAGAAGAGAAGCCAAGGAAACAGTATTATCCACCCCAGCATTCCTGACATAAATATTCTACACCTCCATTATCCTTTGTACAGAAGGAGGGGGCCCGTGGTCAACAAAATGTGAATTGGTTTCAATTCATTTTTTAGGAGTGGAGATGGAAGGAATTGTGCTGATGTACCTATGCTCACTAATGGTGTCTCCCTTGTCGCCAACTACAGAATCCCTGGGAGGGTTGATTATGTGATCTGTACAGCAAATAGTGTTAAGACTGAGGGGTATACATTGGACCTTCATTCATTCCACAACTATTTACTGACCACCTGCTCTGTGCCAGGCACCCTGCTGGGCACCTGAGAGACGGAATAAAACAAGACAAACATAGTTACTTCCTTTATGGAACTTATATGAGTCCAGCGAATATGAGACTCCCTGGATTTGAGCCATATGGCTGCCTAATAAGTGAATGACTTTGGGAAGGTTACTTAACCTCCTCAGACCTCAATTTCCTTATCTTTAAAATTGAAATAATCATAGTACTTTCCTCATAGGGTAGTTACGACTATTGAATTATTGATATATGAATGCAGGTGAAACTCATAAATCACAAGACTGGCACTCACAGCTGATTTCACTGGGTTGTAGATTAGCTGTGCGTGTATGGTTTCACTAAAAGCTTGTATTGAGGCCTAACAAAAATAGCAATTTAATTATGACCATTTAGTACACGCTATAATTACTGGACAACAACTCTAAGTAGCAGAAGGTATGGCTGAGGCGAGCAGAGAGATGTTAGAGAGTATAACTTTCTGAGTTTGGGTAACAAGTAGACACTTGTTATCAGTATTAGGCCTTGAGGGCTTCATATTCATGTGTATATGAAGCTGAATTCATGTGAGTTTGTGCCTGGTAAGTAAAACTGGCATAAAGGAACACTGGTGTGGTACTTGTACATATCAAATAGTAAATGTTAGCTGATGCACACATGCACACTCACACAAGCACATACATGTTACTGTGCATTTTTATGGCAGGCTATTAAAAGCATCTGTTAACTGGAAGGTACCTTAGAAATGATATAGTATGGCTCCCTCAGGATGATGAAACCTTAGACCCGGAGAAAGGAAAGCAACTTGCCAGCTGAGTGGTAAACCAGGGACTAAAATCGGGTCCTTTGCCCCAGCCAGAGAAAGTCTGCTGGACCCCACCCTGCCTCCCTTCTGACTACTTTGCATCATGTGTAATGACAATGACAGTAAGTAATATCCGCACCCCGCTGGCAGTCTGCAAACGCCTTTCTCTTTCATGACAAGCTGAATTGGAAGCTTTGGGGTTTGCCTTCTCTGTCTCACCACCTTCCTGCCACCTGTCTTTTTGCGTTCCTAATGAAAATAAAACCCAAATGCATACATCGTATGACTGATAGTCATAACTGGTTTTATTAGATTGCTGTAGCTAAGTTACGTATGTATAGATTCACTGAAAACTATTTTTGACACCTCATAAAATTAGTATTTAAATTGGGGGTAAAATTGAATATGCCTAATTTAAATACCCCCAATTTAAATTACTCGGCACAGCTCTACTTAAGTAGCCTCTGGAGACAAGATGTAGAGTATGTGGCCAGGGTAACCAGGTGTCAGGATTGACAACTCTGTGAGCTTAGGCAATGGGTTCAATGTTTTAAAATTCCTCGTTCCCACAAGCCTTGTAAATACTACCTTTGTGTCTTCTTAAATATGCAGTGTTTTGCCTAGCTGTTCGCATCAGGCATTCAACAGGTGGTAATATTCAGAAAGTTATGGGGCAGCACCTTCCAAAATGGACCTGGATTTATCCATTTACCATGTTTTCTCTTGCTGAGGAGTTCACATTGTCATCAACATAATAAGCACTTTATCACTGATGTTTTGTGTGGGATAATCCACAGTGATTTGCTTGAATCCCACAAATTGAATTAAGAGAGCTATCTGCTGTTCTCTTGCTATAGTGGATGGCTCCCCCAAAAATATCCCACCTCCTAATCACTGGAACCTATAAATCAGCCTTTTTCAGAGAAAGGGTTATTGCAGATATAATAAAGTTAAGGCTCTTCAAATGAGATTATCCTGGATTACTCAAATAGACCTGAAATCCAAAGACAAGTGCCCTTATAAGAGACCGAAGAGAAGAAGATGGATACAGAGACGAGGAGAAGGCCATGGGAAGACAGAGACGTAGATTGGAGTGAGGCTGTCACAAGCCGGTTACGCCTGGGTCACCTGAAGCGGGAAGAGGAGCTTTCAGAAGGAGCCTTTGGATGGAGCAAGACCTGGCCAGCAACTTAATTTCTGACTTCCGGCCTCCAAAACCGTGAGCGAATAAATGTCTCTCGTCTTAAGCCACCAGGTATGTGGTAATTGATTACAAGTGCCTCGAAAAACTAATACACCTGCCAGCTGCAAGGTGGTCCTCCTCTGAATGCAAGATATTAGAAAGAGTCAGTTCTGAAAAACACTGGTTGTGGAGTGAAGAGATAGGTGGGTCTTAAATGGCAGAAGGAATGAGTGAAATGAAAGTAGGGAGAGGCCAGACACCAAGACACTGCGGGGATTATTAATGTGTTTTTCTGCACGGGTGCATCACTTCTAAGAGTATTGTTTGTTTGCTTGTTTTCACACACATGCTTCCATTTATTCCCTTTTCTCATGTATGTGGTGAAAAACACTCCAAATTGGCCTTTCGTCTTCTAACCTGTAACGTAAGAACAACTTGAACTTCAGAACCAGCCATTTCAGCACGCAGCATTCCTGAAACTGATTTTAGTTATTTCAGTTAGGTTTTTAAATTAGCATTCATTTCTCTTTTACCGTTCATTCTCACACATCGGTCACATGAAATTTCAATGTTCTTTTAGGTTTGGGAAGTTCACTTGCAGTAGATAAATCAGTCACTTAAAAGATTACTGTCCAAAATCACTAGAGCAGTTGATACCACCAGTCAGTGACTGAGTGCATTCCTTCACTTGGTCTATGGAGATATTTACCAAGCCCCGTGTGTGCCAGACACTGTGTCTGCGTGGGGTGCATATTGTGCAGAGAACAGATATGGTGTGGCCCTTCTGGAGCTCTACGCACAGCAGCACATCTTCTAGATCTTGGTTGACTCTGGACGCGGTGTTGTCCAAGATCTCTTCTGGATCCAACTGAGTTGGTTTTGTCTTAGACTCTTCCCTCTCCCAGGCAAGTCTGAAATGGATGAGGTCATCTCTGGCTTTTGGGGGACATGGGATGATGTGTTTGACAAAAGTCTCCTGTTATTCTCCACCTCTACGGACTTTTAGAACAAAAGGTAGGTCTGAAATGGATGAGGTCATCTATGGGTTTCTGGGGACAGGGGATGATGTGTTTGGCAGAAGTCTCCTGTCATTCTTCACCTCCACAGACATTTAGAACAGCTCTGTCCAACTGCATATCTAGACAGAACTTAGAACTTGACATCCACAGCATCTGATTTTGTACTGAATTTGTCACACATACATAGAATCTGAAGTTTCCCTTCTAAAGGGGTATTTTAAGCCATAACAAATTCCATGAAAAACAGCTCTATGTCCTCCCTAAGTCATAACAATATTAAGAGTAGAAATTGCCATTCACAAAGAGCTTGACTAACAAATTCCAGTTGTTTCTTACAGGCAACTTTTCTTTCCTCTCCTTCCTCTAGCCGCAGTTAATGTTTGCTGAGATGTAAGTTCACCCTCCACTGCTCTAAATATATGAGAGGCATCAATTCATTTTAAATTCATACAACCAAAGATAGTTGCTATTATTCCCATTTTACAAGTGAAGAAACTGAAGTAAAATTACTTGCCCAATTTCCAAGGAAATTATCTATAAGAGTTGGGGTTCGAATTCAGATAGTTTGGCTCTAGGGTCCACAGTCTTTACCATTATTCTGGACTGCCATCACAGAATCAGATCAACAGGCATTGTTAACCTATCTTTGACTGATGGTTGTTTAGCCAATCAGTAACCAAACTGCAAATAACCCAAGTTCTTTGACTACAGATACTAGTCTCTCTGCTCTGAGCCATGTTAAAAAAACACAATTGTAGAAAAGAGGGAAATTGAAAATTAAAGTGTGGGAGTATTGCATTGAAGTCACGAGTTTACGTGAGTTAAGAGTCCCTCATCACAGATCACCCTTCTCCAAACTAGCCTCCCATGCCCTAAAGGATGAGACCCAGCTGACTGACTTCTACCATATGCAATATCTGAAACATTTGCAGAAACAACCTAGGCTTCCCCAGCACAACAGTCCTTCATAACAGTGTGGGAATGAAGCAATCTAATTCCCTCTATCAGCCATCAGAGGTACAAGTGACGTGAGAGTTCAACTGGAGTCTTCTTCTTCCTTATGTTTCAATGTATACTTTGCACTTTTAATTCAGTATTGTGACAAGTTCATACGCCTAGTTCATGGAAACGGCTTATAAAATGTGAAGACATGTTAGCAACTAACATTTCAAATGTTGTGGGATTTCTTTGGAGTACAACAATACTCCATTCTTTAACAAAGGTTGGGGTGTTTAACAAATGTTGGGGTTTGAGTCTGTGCACATAGGGTGCCCAGCAGATAATTTATTTAGTGATCATGTGCTATGTGCTAATGAGCACAAGGGCCCGATTATAGGCAGATCAAAAGAGGGAGGACTATGTCCCGAATATTGCTTCTCTTACCCCAAGGTTGCCCAATGCAATAGTTTTCATCCTGGTACCTGTAGACATGTTTCCTCTAAGATACAGTGTCAGAAACCTAGAGTAAAATATATCTTGGTTCTATCTGAGAAAACTGGCAACAATTCCTTTGGAATTTTTTTATTTTAAAAAGAGAATAGATGGCTGTTATATCACTTCCACAGCTAATAGTTTATAGGTCAAGATGATCCGGAGCCAAGAAATGTGACATTCATTATGATACAGCATGAAAAATAGGAAGTTTTGTTTGTAAATGATTTTTGATTAAGTCACAGGCCCAGGGGAGATGAGTACAGAAAGCTATTTAGGGTACTGAGAATACATTGGATGGCCCCCCTCTCTATTCCCCTTTCTTTTTTATCCCCCTAATTATTTATTCTGCACCATCTCCCTCCCAAGAATGTAAGCTGGGATTTTGTTTATTGTGGCATCCCCAGTGCTGCTATGTACTCTGTATTTAAAATATGTTAATGAATGGAGTAAATGAATAAATGAATGAATAAATGAATTTGAAGAACAATCCTTCCAAAAGAATTCCTCGTTAAAATAAGGGAGCACATTGTCTATAAAGCAGCTTCCTTGATTAATGGGCAAGCTCTCAGGTTAACATGAGATAAGAGTTCCCGATTTCAGCACACAGTCAAATGATACTGTTCTGTGAAATGCACTCTCTTCTTCCCTCCACTGGTGTTTCTTCTCCAGCATTTGTTTTGGATCTGTAGTTACAGCATTTTTTTGCTTAAAATCCACCCAAGGAAAAAAAATGTGTTTTCCTTATATTTGAAGCTTAGCAAATTGAGTAATACCCACTAAGGTGAAAGTCTGACCATATTTTGAGAAATATGGAGCTCGGAAGCTGAGGACACACCATCCTATTTCTCCCTTGGGAACATCGGGCAGCTAAAGCCTGGCCCAAAGAAGGCCTCCTGGGAAATCGAGACTGAGTCTGGATTCTGTTCTGACCCACACAGAACTGCCAGGGCAATGCCAGAGTCAGTAGTTAAAATGGCTCTGGGGTGTGGCACACATGGTAAGGGTCTGTAGAACCCTCCAGATTGACCTGAGCCTGGCCTAAGCTAGGATTCATCTAAACCTAACATAAGGTGTCTAGAGGGATTGGGGTTAAGGCTAGGTTATTCTTCAAGTTCAAAATCATGGTTTCCAATAAAATGAATTTCATGCTTGAGGTGATATTTGTGGGAGGAAAAAAAAGAAGATTAAAAAGGCTGTGTCAAAATAGTGTTTTGATAAGACCAGAGGCATCATTTTAGAAAATGCAAAATGGTAGGAATGCAGTAAAACAAACAAACAAACAAAAACCCAAACAAACAAACAAAAATGTGCTTTGGGTTTGGCTTTCACGGATGAACAATGAAGCAAGCTCATAAATTATCTCCCTCTGTTCCCTATTTTTCAGGTGTTATGTTTCTGTATTTTGTAGACTTCCATGTTCTATATTGTGAAAAAATAACTAATGCGCAATCCCATACAGTTAAGCTTGTATGATTACGTTTGTCATCTTTTTTTGCATGTCATAAGTTTATTTACACACATATCTAGTATGCCATATGAGTTTGAGTTTGATCCAGTTTCCAGAGACTGAACCTCTTAAAATGCTCTTCATATCTGTTAAATGGATAAGCTGAAACATCCTTATTTTTTAAGCAGTTGGTGTCTTACTATAAAGAGGGTGCAGCATTTGTCATTTTTTAATTTGTAGAAGATATTTCATTTACTCTTTTCTGGAATATATGATAATCCTGTGCTTTCTCATGAAGGAGAGGGAGTAAAACAATAAGCACCTTGGGTTAAAAAGAAGTAATTATTAAGTTTCCCTCCAGTTCTCCAGGCTTGTGGCAAATAACTTTCTTCCCGACAAGTGAACTTTACATCCAACCTCCATTACTCTTAATAGAAGTCATGCATTCTTTCCCACTTGCTGTGATATAAAGAATAATTTTTCCTCTGAGTAGAATAGTGATTGTAAAGCCATTTAGGTAGTCATAGAAAAAAATAGCCTTTTGTTGTTGTTGTTGGGTTTTCTTTGATTCCGGGAATGAGGCTGAGAGAAACCTTGCTCCATTTTACTATGAATACTATTAATCCAGAGATGAGTCCTTCGTGTACAGAAATGATTGGTTTGAATTTAAATGAGTTGATATTCAGAGTTTCCAGCTAGACTCAGATAAAACATCAAAATTATCCAGTGACCATGGCTAAATTTTAGAGTTACTACTTAGTTGGCCTAAACAAAAGCTTACATTTTCCGCACACATCCTACATGAAGAAAAGAATAAAAGCTACCTTCCCCCATTCTGATGTAAATTAGATACTGAAAGTACACACTTCACCTCCACTATTATTAATTCATTTTTGACCTCACTCCCAAGACAGTACACTCATTTCCTCCATCAGGTCCAAGACCAATACCTTACTTTGAGTAAAAAGTTTTCAGAAAAATCTGGTTGTCTTTTATATTTGACAAAGTAGCAAACAGAGTTACGGTGCTCTGTAAAAGAATTGAGGAGGTCTGGTTTCCAATCTACATAATAAGGCTGTCTTTAGCACTATGCATTAGCAGCAAGTAATTACCTCCAACTAGAATGAAATGGGGTCAAGAATGGTTCCAAGTAATCCAGTGGAAGTGTTACTTGCTTTATTGAACATGCTAACACAAAGCTGTATTTGGAAGAATCAAAAAAGAAAAAATGCCTCAAACTCAAATTGTCTTACGAGCTTTTTCACAAGAGCAGTCCAGAGTGGTTTGTAAATGATAAATTTAAGAGTTGCAGTTGTTTGTTTAGCTTTACCATTTTAAATTAATTCACCTAAGAATTTAAATGATTTGGAGTTCATGATTTTGTGTCTAAATTTAATGATGCATTCTGCGAATATAAGGATAAGCACACACAGATTTTTATACAAGTAACTGACCTATTTTCAAATAGGTGTACCTATTCCTCAATAGGTAGATTGGTATCCTACTAGATTACAAATTAAGTAGATACAAACTACATGGTTTTAGTGTGTGAAAGTATTAGCCAATTCTAATTTCTTGTGAAATACTAAGCTAATGAAACATACTTATCAAAACTCAAACTATTATTGACTTATAGTCATCCATAGTTCTCATCTGGATGGTGACAATTTAAAGTCTTAACAATAATTTATTTATTAGCAGCAAATTAGCTTTGAGAACAAAAATGCAACCAGCTCCAGAATTTATACATTTTTTTTCTTTCATGAGACATTAACCAACCAAAGTTTAGGGTGAATATATTTTACGCATCTAGGTCAGTAACAATACAAAGAATGCTGGCCTAACAGCAATATCTTGTAGCTTTTTCCCCCCTCTAACATATAACAGAAAACATGTAGAAATTAAACTCTTTCAACTAAATAAGTAATTAGAAATGATGGCTTGTTCAGATTTAAATTAGATGATGTTTATTTAAAAATGACAAAAGTATTGAAAGTTTATCATTCAAACCATCTTAAAAGTTTTTCCTAGTATACACTACAACAACAACAAAAAAAGGAACATTACAAAGAAACTAAGATTTTGGGAGGCCAGGCATGGTGGCTCACACCTGTAATCCCAGCACCTTGGGAGGCTGAGGCAGGAGGATCGCTTGAGCTCAGAAGTTCAAGACCAGCCTTGCCCACATAGCGGACCTTGTCTCTAATAAAAATTTTAAAATTAGCTAGATGCAGTGGCATGCACCTCCAGCCACTCAGGATGCTGAGGATGCTGAGTGGGGGGTTGGGGGGACTGCTTGAGCCCAGGAGTTTAAGGCTGCAGTGAGCTATGATCACGTCTCTGTATTCCAGCCTTGGTGACAGAGCTTGACCTTGTCTCAAAAAAGGGAAAAAAAGATAAGACGTTCGGAAAGATTTAAAGCAGAAGAGAAAATGTGGGCAAATGCATAACTTCCCCTCAAATCACTCTATCCTATGCTGACACACTCATATTCCTAAGAAAGATAGCAGGAGAGGATTGCCAGACAAATGCAAACTTTTTTTTTTTTAATCCTGCAGCAGGTTCCTGTCCTGCATTCTTGCCTTCTTGACATCCTCAGATGAGATGAGCTTGATAGATCAGAAAAGTCAGGATACGGTATGCTATGCTCCAGTAACAAATAAACCCCTAAGAGTGAACTGTTTAACACACCAAGTTTATTCTACACGCAAAGTCCAAAATGAATCAGATGGCCCTTTCCAACTTACAGCCTACAAAGTTGCTGTGTCAAGGAAGAGAGAGCTAAAAGTTTACACAAAGTGTGCCTGTAAGGACCAGGTTTAGAAGGGCCTTGTGAAATCCCCCACATTGCATGGATCAGGGCCCAGCCACGAGATCCCAACCTAAGGCAAGGGAGATAGGGGAGTGGGTGGCCCACAGGAGGATAGGAAGTGGGTCTTAATACTGTCTCTGCTGCAGGAGACATTCTAGCTCCCTTACGTTCATCTGGCTAGGCAGCCAGCTCTGTTTTCTCTCCTCGGGGCTGCACTGTGGGCCTTCTGAATCTCCAGAACCAACATCCTTCCAGAGAAAGAAAACGTTCCGTGAAAGAGGATCAGACAAGGATGGAATGAAAGCATTAGCTCTCATATGAAGTCCCAAAAGCATAGAATTCCAGAATGGAATTCATCCTGCACATCATGTTCAAGTGGGGAGAGAGAGAGAGAGAGAGATCCAGGGAGCGCACACAGAAAGAGAGAGAGAACTATTTACATAAGAATATGCCCTTACACTTGAAATAAGTAAGAATATAAATAAGAATATCTTCTCACTCTACTTTCCTTCCTCCCACATAACTACTCCCACCATAGTGAATATGATAAAGTATATATCTGATTTCTTTATTCCAAAAAGATATCAAGAACCTTAAGCATTTAGTAGTAGGTGAAGACCGAATGTGACTAATCTCATGAACCACTTGTGATAAAAGTGGCTTTCTTTCTGAGCGACTCCTCACCAATCTTATCCTTATTTCTTAAAGTATATGGACCATTTTACATTCTACTGAATATTCTGTGACACTGTGGTCACCAGCATTAATGACACTTTGGGGATTCATCTAACCAATATTTTGGATGTCTCTCAAGTGCCAAGTCTTGTGCTAACTCCATCCTGAGGCTGTGCTTCTCTCAAAGAGCTTATGATCTAACTGGTAACATCCAAATACTGACAGATACATTACAAAAAACACAGCCACTGTTGCTTGTAACCCCCATCCTGAGGGATGTGCTCAGCCACAAACCACACACACAAATGCCTTCTGAGGTACAAGTTGCGTACTGCTGTAATCACATCCAAGATGGGATGGTGCATCCATTAATGACTAAAGCTTTGCTCTTCTCATGGTTGTTAAGAACTGGAAATTAGTTTTTTCCCAAGGCCAACTCTCACAGTCTTGATTTGTCAGATCTTACTGGGGGTTGGGAGAAAGATGATTTTCTGAACATGGCCTGTTCGGGTCTGTTTGGGGCTCAGTTTTGCCAGCAGAGATGTTGCTTGCTGGCAGTGGCACTGGCCCACAATGGAAAAGCTGGTGTGAGGAGCAGAAGCTGTAAACCAGGACACCCAGAGGTGCCCTTTCCAGATCCAGTTCTTCCACTAACTCACTCTGCAACTTTGGAGGAGTTCTTTTGGCCTCTCTGAGCTCCAGTTTTCCTCATGTGTAAAATCAGATGTTTGGACTAGACAAGGGCTCTTCCAGCTGTGACACCCTGTTATTCTGGGCATCTGTGTTTCTGCCTCTGTAATTGAGGTCATCAGTCCTATGTCGTACTGGGTCTGCAGGGAGGATGAATTGGAGCAGTGTCATCAGGTTGATCAACTCGAGAGGCATCCTTCCCACAGTGACTCACCAGGAGAAAAACCATTAGACCCATCACCTCTGGAACTTGTTGACACTGATTTTGTTTTTATTCTGTAACTTCCACATGCTCACAAACTGAAGATGGCAATAGTCCTTTTTCAGTCAGTGCAGCTACCAAAGTGGAATGCAAGTACCTTTGCACCTCTTGCTGAGCTAGCCTCTCCAAAGGGTACTCAGTCCATTGCTGAGGAAGTCTGTGGGTTTAGAGAGAGGACTTTATAGAAGACAGGGCACTGCCTGTCACTGGAAACCCAACCTAGCATGGGGGGACTTATCACACAGTACTGTGGAATTACACACCTTTAAAGCTGTCAGTAGGCTCAGCCTTCTCCTCACCTTCACACAGATTTCTTCACACACATTTTGCAGACAGGGAACTGAAGCCCAGAGAGGTTAAGTAACTCCAAATCATGCACAGAAGGAAGGACTGAGATGAGAACTGGCATCTTCTGACTCCTGACTGTTAGGCCAGTGCTCTTCCACTCTACCGCACTAAGTAATTCATAAGCACACTCACCTAAACATGAATCTGGTATCAATAACAGTGACATGATAATGGTACTGCTAATAATGGTAATTACATATACCATATATTTATTTTATATGTATATAATAGGTACTATATATAATATATATTCTTTTATTCTTTAGTCCCAACTTATAGGTATGAAACTGTGACACATAGAGATGAACTAACTTGTTCATTTGGTAACATATAGCGCACTCATTCCATTGAAGCAATTTTTTAAGTGCTTGTCATGAGCAGGCATTAAACTAGTCACTGTGATGGAAATTAGAGATAAATTAAAACTCTGCCCTCAAGGAGATGATAGTAATGTATAACCTAAGCCACAGACATGAGTAACAGTTATATAAGGGAGAGATGGGACTGATGTGAGAAGAGAGAACTGGCTAGATTTTGAGGAAATGCAAAGAAAGGGCTGTATTTTTCCACATTGAATGGGTTACAGCAGGAAAGACAACGGAAGAGGTAACTGAAGTGAATCTCCAAAGAAGTGTAGATTCTAGGCCATAGAATAGGGAGTGAAAAGCCTGAATAAATCTAAAATCTCTAACTGTGCATGAAGCCAAATAGCACAAAAGTTGAGAAGTGTGATCTTTGACAAGTGCACAGCCACAAGGAAGGGATAGCGAGTGTAAAACATTTAGTAGTAGGTGAAGACCGAATATGCCTAATGTCTTGAACCATTTGTGATAAAAAAAAAAAAAACAAAAAACAAAAAAACCTTGCTTTCTGATTTTGTTACACGAAAAAAAAAATTAGAAAACCCATTATAAAACTTGTAAACCTGGTGTATAAACTACAAGCAAATTGAAACTGACTCAGCTCACTGTTAAGCATCTCTTTGTGAGAGAAACTAGAGCATTTTCCTGTAAAGTCAACGGGGTTTACAGTTGTAATAGGCCATTGATTCTGAATACACAGATCTGAACAAACCATGGTCAAATCAGTTTCCCTGAAAGATGGTAGCAGCAAAAGGTAAAAACCAGATCCAACAGAGTTAATCTACATCACCACTTTAAAGAGGAGCAGAGCTGTGATTGTCTCTACTGAAGTAAAAACCAAATGAAGATTGGGTTTAAACCAGCGTTGTGCTAGTAAGTGTTTGAACACTGGCTCTGTTTAAAAATGTGTGTGTGCATAGGCTCAAAATAAAGGGATAAGGAATATTTACAAGCAAATGAAAGCAAAAAAAAAAAAAGCAGGGGTTGCAATCCTACCCTCTGATAAAACAGACTTTAAACCAACAAAGATCAAAAAAGACAAAGAAGGGCATTACATAATGGTAAAAGGGATCAATGCAACAAGAAGAGCTAACTATCCTAAATATATATACACCCAATACAGGAGCACCCAGACTCATAAAGCAAGTACTTAGCAACCTACAAAGAGACTTAGACTCCCATATAGTAATAGTGGGAGACTTTAACACCCACTATCAGTATTAGACAGATCAAAGAGACAGAAAATCAATAAGGATATCCAGGACTTGAACTCAGCTCTGGACTAAGCAGACCTAATAGATATTTGCAGAACTCTCCACACCGAATCAATAGAACATACATTCTTCTCAGCACCACATTGCACTTATTCTAAAATTGGCCTCCTAATTGTAAGTAAAACACTCCTCAGCAAATGCCAAAGAATGGAAATCATAGCAAACAGTCTCTCAGACAACAATGCAATCAAATTAGAACTCAGGATTAAGAAATTCACTCAAAACTGCACAACTACATGGGAAGTCCTGATTGGTAATGTTTGCTTATTTCTATGGTATAAATACTGTCTTATAACTGGTTTCCGGCTACCAATGAGATTCACTGAACGCAGAGCTGGGAAGAGAGGTACAGTAGCAGACCTAACATAATATTTTCACTGTTGTGCACTGAATATGTGCGTGTGTGTCCCCAAGTCTATATGTGAAGCCCTAACCCCCAATGTGATGGTATTTTGAGGTGGGTCTTTTGGTAGGTGGATTTATATAATTAGGTTTACATGAGAGCACAAGTGTGGGGTCCCAATGATGAGATTAGTGACCTTATAAAATGAGACCAGAGTATTCTATAACACTGTAGTTGAATATGACTGGAATTAACAATAATACATAGATTTAAATAGCTAGAACAAAGATATTGAATGGTCTCAACCCAACGAAATGAAAAATGTCTGAGATGGTGGAAATGCCAATTACCCTAATCTGATCCCTATCCAACATGTATTTTGCAACATCACTGTGTACTCCATAAACATGTACAATGATTATGTGTCGATTTGTTTAAACTAAAAATTTTTTTAAATTAAAAATAAATGTAGAAAATAAAAACACCATGGTCACAAAAAAAAAAAAACATTAAAAAAGAAACCAGAATTTGCACTTATGCACTCACTCTCCTGCCTCAGCACCGTAAAGGAACGCCCTCCCTGAGCTTCCCCTTCCTATTGTGACCACTTACTCCCCATCCTCTCATAACCGCTAATCTGTTCTCCGTCTCTATAGTTTTATTTCCAGAATGTTATAAATACAGAATCAATATAGTACATTAATTTTCGAGACTGGCGTTTTTCACTAAGAATAATTCCCTAGTCTCAACTACATAGTTCATGTATCGTTCCTTTTATTTCTGAGTAGTATTCCATTGCATAGATAAACCAGAGTTTGTTTAACCATTCACCCGTTGATAGACATATGGATTGTTTCCAGTTCTTTACTGTTACGGATAGAGCTGCCATAAACATTTCTGTATTTTGTGTATGGGTTTTATATAAATGTAATTTTTCATTTTTCTGGGATAAATGCCTAGAACTGATTGCTGGGACGTATGATTGATGCAAGAAACTTCCAAACTATTTTCCAGAGTGCCTGTATTATTTTACTTTGCCATCATCATGTATAAGAGATCAAGCTTCTCTGTATTCTCACTAGCATTTTGTGTTATCACTGTTTTTCATTTTAGCAGTTCTAATTGCTATGTGCTGATATCTCATTGTGGTTTTAATTTGCATTCTCTAATGGATAACAACGTTGAATGTCTTTTTATGTGTTTATTTTCCACCCATATCACCTCTTTGGTGAAATGTTTCATGTCTTTCACCCATTTTCTAATCAGAGTTTGTTTGGTTACTATTGAGTTTTGAGAGTTCTTTATATATTCTAGATGTAAGAACTTTGTCAGATATGTGGTTTGCAAGTTTTCTCCCCCAGTCTGTAAATTGTCTTTTCATTTTCTTAAAAGAGTCTTTTGCAGTGTAAAAGTTTCAAATGCTGATAAAGTACAATACATCAATTTTTGGTGTCATGTCTAATAATCCTTTACTTAGATTTACATTCTGAATATTTTCTTCTCTTTTTAAATAAAAAGTTTTATAGTTTACATTTACATTTAAATCCGCGATCCAATATGAATTAATTTTTATGTGGTATGAGATTTTAAATCAAGGTTGTTTTTTTTTGCTCATGGATGTTCAGTTGTTCCCGTGCTGTTTGTTGAAACAATTATTCTTTCTCCACTGAAATTTTTGCTTTTAATATAATTCATTTCATTATAATTTTTAAATATAATGTCTGTACTTAACAACTGGCTCACAAAATTCATAAAAATTTAATGATCAGTTCTGGGAGCCAGCACAGGATGGTTCCAGCACATTATTTATTTAAACTATGTTGTATGGGAAAAAGAAGTCATAGGGATGATTAGAAATGGTCAGTGTTCACCAAAATGCCCATCAGTGATAGACTGGACAAAGAAAATGTGGTACATATACACCATGGAATACTGTGCAGCCATAAAAAGGAACGAGATTATGTCCTTTGCAGGGTCGTGCATGGAGCTGGAGGTCATAATCCTTAGCAAACTCATGCAGGAACAGAAAACCAAACACTGCATGTCTTCACTTATAAGTGGGAGCCAAATTATAAGAACACATGGACACATGTGGGGAAATAACCCACACTGGGGCCTGCTGGGAAGTGGGAAGGGAGGGAGACTATCAGGAAGAATAGCTAGTGTATGCTGGGCTTAATACAAAGGTGATGAAATGATCTATGCAGCAAACCACCATGGCACATGTTTACCCATGTAAAAATCCTGCTCATCCTGTACGTGTATTCCTGAGCTTAAAATAGAAGTTGAGGGAAAACAAAGGAATAGTGAGTGTTTGTAAATAAATACATATATAAAACATTATAAAATCTTAAAGGCCCAGAGGTAACACTAGTATCATCTTGCAGAAAATTAAAACTCGGAGGTGGGGGGGAGAAAAAGAGAGAAAATTAAAACTCAGGTTTGAAACTCACACTTTACTAGCCTCAGAGGGAGGAAGCAGGAAAGGGATGTAATTCATGCTATTACTTTGAAATTGCTTAATTAATAGATTACTTTTAAAGCAATTGGATGGCCAGGAAGCTTAGTAGAATAATCATGGCCTCTGTGGTCAAACCTTCATCCGAATCTTGGCTCTGACATTTACCAGCTTTGAGGAAATGCCTTATTCACCATCACACTAAGTTTCCTTTAGTGTTAAAGTGGAGAGAACCCCAAGAATCAAAAGCTGTGTTCATTAATTTGACAAATGCTTGATGAGTTCCAGTCTATCGAGAAAAGACTGGGGATACAGCAGTGAGCAAAATAGGCATGAGTTTTGCCCTCAGAGAGTTTACCATCCAAGGAAGAGGTGGGCAGTGAACAACTAAGCACATTAGTAAAATGGTATTACCATTGCGATAACTGACATGAAGGAAAAAAACCAGATGTGGTTTTTAAACAGACAAACCCAAGACTTAGCACTTTACCCAGCACACAGAGGTTGCTTAGTGGCAGCTATTCATAATATTTCAGATTAGGATGAGTGTGGCCCAGGCAGAGGATTGGGGGCCTGTCTGAGGACCTGACCACTGTCATTTATGTTGCATATATTAATGCTCATTTTGCATATCAAAGCTGAATTGGATGTGTTTCAAGGTCCTCCTCTTACTCTAAGAATCTATGACCATCATGTGTGTTGCTTAATTTTTTACAAAAGGTGAGGGTAAATTCAGCAATCAATATGGTAATCGTTGAGTCACTTGCTATATGTATTTACATTTTAATAATGTTTTTCTGTCATATTCCCTACTTATTATGCGTTTTTTAAAATAGAGTAAATTATGAAAAAAGACGTAGGGAGCTAGAATCCTGAAACCTAGGACAAGAGATGGCTGCTGAAAGTGTTTATCAATTTTACTTCCAACTATTGGTACACATTGAGTTTTGTTTGGAAGTAAGTTATTGTTAATCAATGTTTTTTGTAATGAAGTCCATAAATCCACATTAAATAAACATCTAAACTTGTTGATGTCCTTTTGATTTTGCTGTTTTCATCAGAATAATTCACTAAGTTCAATCTGAGTCTTTTTCATTTTATTTTAACTTTTTGCTGTTTTTCCACCAAGTGTCCTCTGACTTATTGAGCAACCAATGCAGTGCTGGCTGCCCGGGCAGGGAAGGGAACAGCAGGGGCTATGTAGGCATCAGTGATTCTGCTTCTTCGCTCTTGTTCTTATTGTTTAAAACAGAAGGAATAGTCTTTCCACCACACTCTCCACCACCTCCATTTTTCAGTGGGAAGATGAGGAGTAAGAGGTACATGATTAGACATTCTCTGTTACCCTTCTCTAGTTTTTTTTTTTTTTTTTTGATTACCAAATTGATAGTGCCTTATTGTAAGAAATTTAGAGAATAAAAACTACAAAGGGGAAAATAAAAATTATCTGTAATGCTACTGTTAGCAGTCATTTTCTCCCATACTTTGAAACTGGATATGATAATTTCATAATTTCAGGGTTAAACTCTATTAAATTTCTTACTTCTGCCTCCCCAGCAGTTTGAGACTAATAGAGGAAGCTATATACCTAAGTGAGGACCAAGATCCGGAAAAAAAAAAAGTATAGGTAAGAGCTGTGTAATGTTGTGTTGCAGGAACTATTCTAAATACATTGCAAATATGTTTCTTTTTTTTTTTTCTTTTTCAGTTGTGGCATATATGTTTGCAAATAGCAAATATGTTTCTTACAGCCACACTCTATGGATACTAGTATTATCCTCATTTTTCTATAGTCACAGAAGCAGTAAGAGGTAGAACCTGAATTTAGGTCCAGTAACACTGGCTCCAGAGTCCACAGGCTAAGAGACTCTGTGACGCTACAGAAAGCTGAGTAACCATTTCCAACTTGCCTCCTTCCCTAGCTCATTCCCTCCTGTGGGAAGCCAACACTTTCATTGTTTCTTTCTCTCAATCCAGGCCCGATATTGACTTTGTTCCTATTTTGACTTGTTATGTGATGTGGCCTGTCACTCCTGTGACTGGAGGAACTGGTTTGTCCCTTTATCCTCTTTCTAGAACTTTCTCTCCACTCACATCTACTGAAGGCCAGCTGTATTTCTGTGACCTAGCAGTATAACTATCAACTATCTCCTCTGAAAATCTGGCAGTTTTACACAATAACCAAAATCGAATACAATCCTTAGCATAGATGTGGGGAGGAGAGAGGGAGATGATTAAGTGCAATGTTAACATGGGGTGGAGAGGTTTTGTGAGCTCACTGAGGGGCCAACAACTCCTTCAAACCATCAGGAGATAACTTCTATTGATTGGTGAATTTTTCTTGAATATTTTTTCTTTTTCTTTTTTTTTTTGAGACAGAGTTCCACTCTTGTTGCCCAGGCTGGAATGCAATGGCACGATCTCGGCTCACTGCAATCTCTGACTCCAGGGTTCAAGCGATTCTCCTGCCTCAGCCTCCCAAGTAGCTGGGATTACAAGCATGTGCCACCACGCCCAACTAATTTTGTATTTTTAGTAGAGATAGGGTTTCAACATGTAGACCAGGCTGGTCTCAAACTCCCAACCTCAGGTGATCTACCCACCTCGGCCTCCCAAAGTACTAGAATTACAGGCATGAGCCACTGTGCCTGGACTTTTTTTGAAATTTTTTCTATACATATACTTTTCTAAAGTTTATTTTATGTATTTTTATTTTACCCAACTTGTGATTTTGAAATAACTCACACCTGTAGAAAAGTGGAAATTATTTTCACTGAAGACTTTTTACTTTTACCTGCTATATTAGTTTCCAGGGACTGCCATAACGAATGACCACAGACTGGGTAATTTAAAACATTAGAAATTTATTGTCTTACAGTTCTGGAAGCCAGAAATCTTTAACGGAGGTGTTGCCAGGGCCATGTTCTCTCTGAAGGCTCTAGGGAAGAATCCTTCCTTTCCTTTTCCTGCCTTCTGGCGATTGTCGGCAGTCCTTGGTGTTCTGGGGTTTGTAGAGGCATTCCTCAAATCTTTGACATCACATGACCTCCTTCCTCAGGATCTCTGTTTCTCCTCTCTCCTATAAGGAACTCAGTTGCATTGGATTTGCAGCCCATCCTAATTCAGAATGACCTCATCATAATTTAATCACATCTGCAAAGGTCCTACTTCCAAGTAATGTTACATTCTGCAATTCTAAGAGGACATGAATTTTGGTGGATATTAATCAGCCCAGTACACCTGTAGTCACCAATTATTAACATTTTGACACATTTTTATTTTTAACTCCATCCATCCACCCACTCACCCATGCAACCATCCACACACACAGCTTTTGTTGATCCATTTGAAAGGACTAGACACAACACTACACCCCTAAATACTTCAGCTGCTGGCATCTGTCAGGCAAAATAATATTTTCTCTGCATAACCACAAATACTGTTATCTCATAAGATATTTAACAGGAATACCATAATATCTCATATAGAGACCATATTCATATTTCCCCATTTGTTCTAAAAACATTCTTTATAGCTGATGGATTTTTTCCCACAAATCAGGATTGAATAAAGGATCAAACGTTGCATTTATTTATTATGCTTCTTTAATCTCCTTTTAGCTAGAAGAATACCTCCCTTTTTTTTTTTTTTTCATTATGCTGATATTGTTGACGAGTCCAAGCCATGTGACATTGAGGATGCACCGTATTCTGGGTTTGATTCTTTCTTCATTATTAGATTCAGGCTAAACATTTTTGGAAAGAAGGCCCCGCAGGACACTGCCCACTCCGCTCGCATCGCACCCCGAGGCTCACGATGCCCGTTTGCGCCCATGAGGGTCTTGCTGGGGTGCCGGCCGCCGCCCCTCCGCGCTCACGGGCGCGTTGCTTCCCGGGTCTTGCACCTCCGGCTTCACGTTGTCTTTTTATTTGTCCTTTTCTCCAGAGCTTTTGGATTTCTGATTCGAAGTGTTTAGAAAATCTCCGTGTTAGTGTGTTTTTGTAGACATTTGTCTCAGTCCGGCGGACGTGTGAGTTTTCTTCTGCCATGTAGTTGTTTAGGGGAAAGAATTTCCACCTGCTGCAATGTTTTGATTCTCATTTTCTAAAGTTTCATAGTGGCTTTGTGGGGATGTCATGTGCTGTTTTATGTTTTAATTATCTTGTATTTTCCTGTACCAACACAACCAGATGATTCTAAGTAGACAGCGATAAGCGATAAGGTTTGGAGAAACTTAATTGATTTCCTGGATCAAGAACGCTGTCTTCCACTGACACTGTGAAGTCTGTTTTATAATAGTAGATGGCACATTTTGTGTGATGAGATGCGGGTGGTAGTGCGTCGTCTCTTCTTCCTGAATAACCCTTAATTTCATGATCACGGTATCTGCCCTGCCAGGTAAGAAGAAACCCTTCATTTTGGATGCCGACTTTCTTCTGCTGCTTCCCCATCTGGGCTCCGAGGGCATCTCCTCTCCCAAAAAAAAGCCATGCCTGGAGCTGCACTCCCAAGCCTCCTGCCTTTGTGCCCCAGTAGCTGTGCTCAGATCCTCCAGGTCATCGACCCTTCTTTCTCCTCTCAGGTGTGACATTTTCTTCCCAGGAATGATTTTATCCGTGCTCTTCCACTTCCCTCCTCCTTCCTGAGCATTCTCCAGCTGCCTTTTAGCTCCAGCAAGGCTTCGGCACTGGCGCTGCAGGTTTCACATCTTTACTTCCCCGTCTCTGTGTAATGAGGTTTGTAGCACCCTCAGTCTCTTAGTTATGTTGTGGACAGCAGTTACGGGTGGTTTTATTTGCTCTCCTTGTTGGTCTTGCGGGTTTCAGAGAACATGTGTGGGGAGATCCACATTTAGTTAATGACTAGAAACTCCAAGCCCGCGTGTATTTATTCTTGCTTCTTTGATGTTTCGATGTAAATACAATTGTGTATTTCACATTTTAAACATCTGACATGGTATAGTATAACTGTATCTATCTTTTTCTCTCTTTTTTATGGTTTGCTTTTTACATTTAACTTTTTAATTCTTCTGGACTGATTCTTTGCTTTGCTTGTTTATCTAGACCTTCTGTTCTTGCCTATGGGCACAATAGAACATAAGGAAACGTGGCCTGGTTTGCTTAGCAATGGACAGATGCTTAGAGAAATGAGGGGCAAACTCAGGCCTGGTGCAAGGGGGATCCAAATGGGGTGGATGCTCGCTGAAGCACAGAGTGGGCAGGACCAGGGACGACCTGACTGCGAGTTTCTTAGGAAAGTTGAGTGCCAGTCTCTTGGCACTTGAGGCTCTCATTTCTGCAGAGTTGTTTAAGGACCAACTGCCCATCAAATCTGGCTGCTCGTCAAATGCCTCAGAACAGCTTTATGGCTTGTCACATTCTTAGTCACTTGCTTATGCCCCAAATTCTCCACTGACGTTTCAGCTTCTCATGAGCAGCGACCACATTCCTTGTCTCAGAGGACATCCAGCTGGAGCCTTGCCCAAAGTGAGTTCTCAGAGACAATTCAGTCACCTTTGAAAGCTTCCATCCTGAGATCACAAAAGCTGTTACAACAAAAGCAGTGTATTTTTCTTTGGAAACTGACAAGAAAAGAAAGACACCTGAGCAGGAGTGAGTAGAAGAGGTGTTACGCAGCCTCTATGAGGGCTGGCCCTTTGACAGCCTCAGGCCCTCTTCATTTTGCACAAGAGGAGCTGAAAAAAAGGAAGCCTGTCAATAATCACTTTTAAATATATACTATATTGGCATATTCACCAGCAGGCACCCGGCGTTGCCCATAAAGCACTTTTGGAGAGGCTAGATTAAAGATCCCATTAAGAATCCCTGTACTGCAAATTCAAAAGGTCTTGCCTAGAGTCCTATGAGTTATCCTGTTTACAGTTGCTACTGGAAGCACACACATGTCTCTGGAATGCAAAGAAGAAAGAAAAAAAAAAGACAAGGAACGTGAAAATTGGATGATGCCAGCCTCCCTTGGAAAAAGCCCACACCAATGGTTTTTGTTGTCTTGGGGTGAGGAACAAATCCTTAATAGAACCAATATGATCCTCCATGATCTGCTCATGCCGGCTTCTCCAGCGTCATCTGCTACCCCAACTCCCTAGCTCTCTGTGCACCAGCCCCAGCCTCGTTTCAGTTTCTCGAACTTTCCGAACTGTTTTCCACCAGAGGGCGTTTGCATATGCTGTTCCCACTCCCTTGAATGCAGCTACTCCCTCTCTTTCCTTCATTAATGCTTGGATATCTTTCAGATCTCAGGTCAAACTTCACTTCTTCAGAAAGTCTTCCTTGATTGCCCCTGCTACACACACATTCTCATAGCAACTGTTATTTCCAGGTTGTAATTTTATGTCTTTTGCAGGGTCCTTTCACTAATGATGTTCTTCTCCCTACCCCACCAGGCTTTAATCTCCATGAATGCAGAAAAAGAGTTTATTTTTGACAACCATTGAAATCCATGTGCCAAAAATAAAGACTGGTCCACAGAACATGCTAAATACAATGTTTGTGGTATGCATGAATGAAGTGATTAATGTAAAACAACTGGTGAGGGATAAATGTCCAAAGTGAAACAAACACTCAACAATCATGTAGACAGATAAACAGTTGGCTCATTTTATTTTTTTAAGAAGTCATTCTTTGATAATCTCTGACAAAGATGCTGAAACAACTGAATGTATACATAGCTGAGGGACAGATGGAATAACTAAGAGGAAAGTTGAGGAAGAAGATTGAAGAAAACATGATAAAAAATTCAGAGCTGCTGGCTGCTTGTGTCTGAAAGCAATGTTCATTTCTAGTCATATCACTGCCATAAGGAGTTGAAAGAGAGTGAGAAGAGCCTGGGAAGGGCAGCATGGATGACCCTAGATTAAATGTCAAGCCACTCACAGGAAGTTTAGAGACTTATGGTGGAAAGTCACGAGGACTTGAAGGAGATGTAATTACAGATTCAAAGCTCAATGACTGTATGTGATAATGTCACCTGCTTTCATTTTAACAGACAGCTATTTACACAACACAGATTCTAAAGTGCAGACATGAAAAATTCCAAGTAAATTTATGAGGATTTTTTTCAGTAGCAACAAAAGAACCTAAAGGCATAGGGTAGTGGAGGGTATTAAAGTTGCTATGTGAGAAGAAACACTTGAATCTGTGAATGAATTCTCTTTCTTTCGCCCTCTCTCTCTTTCTGTCTAGTGCATGTGCACACACATTTATATTTTAAGAAAAGTATTTTTAAAAGGACTCTAACAAAGAGATGGTGT
Organism: Plecturocebus donacophilus; assembly: GCA_004027715.1. Classification (NCBI taxonomy): domain Eukaryota; kingdom Metazoa; phylum Chordata; class Mammalia; order Primates; family Pitheciidae; genus Plecturocebus; species Plecturocebus donacophilus. The sequence continues at coordinate 122,117 of PVKP010001802.1, forward strand.
TAATTTGGATCTTTTAAACCAAAATACTACATATTCATTTTGCATTTTAATCAGCTTCTTTTTTCATAATCTGAAAGAAACAGATAGATGGCTGCTGTTTTCCACTCATTAGTATATTCTATTGACTCCAAAAGTAAAGGGAGATTTATAATTCTTTACTGTTTTACCAAAAGCATTGAAGGAAAGAGCTGAATGTTGACTTTTTTTATAGAGTTGTTATATTATACTTCATACTGATATGGAGATGGAATTGGCTCCTTAAAGCATCATTCTTGAAATATGTCTCTTCCACCCTATAGAAAATTTGTGCATAGGTAATCCTAATAATTTAGGGACATTTGTGGAAGATCTCATGAGAATAGAAAAGCAGGGAGGTGGGAGGATGACTGGGAACAGATTGAGCTAAGGCACAGTTAAGTGAGACCCTGATAGTAAAGAGAGATTGCCTGTTAGCTAGAAGTTATTGAATTACTTATGACATTAAAGAATGTGGCTAAAGGCTCAAATAACCACAATTTTTCCAGCTAGAAAATCAATCAAATTTAACACTACCAGCCAATGCTTTATTGATAATAGGCTAAGACCATATAGTGAGTGCTCTGCCTAACAGGATTGCTGTGCACTTACAACCATTGCTATTACAGCAGATACAGTTCTGCCTACAAAAGCACCATGGAATTGTGCATGACTGAAGACTTGAGCTGTCTTGAATATCTTTGACCTTGAGAAGAGGAGATAAATAGGACTGAGCAGCATGGGGACTAAGGAAGACATTCAGGACAGACCTGAACTGAAGATTGGAGTGTCAAAATTACAAGCCTGGCCTGGTTTAGGTGACCATCACATACAGAGTGGATTGATAGTCTTAATTTAGTAGGTAGGTGGAGGCTGCTAGAGGCATTCAGGCTGCTTCTCAAAAGCAGGTGAATACTTTGGTTATGTCTTCTATTTTCCATTTCCACCTCTACCTTTGTGGTGGACAGAACAAAGGTCCACAAAGATATCCATGTCCCAATCCCCGGAACCTTTCAATGTGTACCTTACCAAATAATTTACCTTGACTTACTAAAAGGGACTTTGCACATGTGATTAAGGTTAGGGACCTTGAGATGGGGAGATCATCCTGTGTTATTCTATTATGAACCCAACCTCATCATATGAATCCATAAAAGGGAGAACCTTTTCCAGCTGAAGTTAAAAACAAACAAACAAACAAACAAAAAACAAAAAAACAAAGAGAGATGTGCCTACAGAAGGATGGTGAGACAGATGTAATATTTTTGAAGCTAGAGGAGGCGGCCATGAGCCAAGGAATGTATCTGGTCTCTGGAAACAGGCTAAAGCAAGGAAATGGTTGCTTTTTTTTGGAGTCTTTAGGAAGAAACACAGCCTGGCCAACACTTTGATCTTAGCCCAGTGAGGCCTGCTTTGGACTTGTAACCTGCAGAACTTTAATAAGTTGTATTCTTTTAAGTCCCTGTGTTTGGTAATTTGTAACAACAGTGACAAAAAAAGTAATACAATCTCCTAATCCAAGTTGCCAACACCACTTGTTTCACTTGTTTGAAGTACTTAATGCAGTAATCTTCTTGTGGGTTTCCCTGCTTCCAATTCTGTCCTTCCACAACCCACAATTGTTCAGAGTTGTCCTCTTGAAAAATATCAGGTCAGTGATATTTCCTGGCTTAAACTATCCAATGAATCCATTGCCCATAGGATAAAACCCAGAATTCTGAATGGCCCCTTTTCAACCTCTTATCACACTACCTTTCCTTGCGTGGGCTCAGAAGTTCCCCCTCAGAGATAAAATTTCTGGCTTTTATCATTGCTTTCTTGCTTCTTTTCATAGCGTGATTACCTATCTATATGTCACTAGATTGTATAATTTGATTTTGTCAGTTTCTTAAACATTATATAAACACCATATTACAGTAACTGGTTTTTATTTTTAGCATGACTTTTACTCAGCACTATCATTGAGAATCATGTGTTGCATGTAGCCAGAGTCTGTTCATTTTCATTCTAATAACTCATCTTTGAATTCTTTTGGATGTGCTATGTAAGTAATTTGTACCACTACGTAATTTGTATTGTCATCTATGTAATTTGTAGATGATATGATTCACAGATAACTACATCATCCATTAATAAGAAAATAGTTGTTTTTTTTTCCAAAACTACTTTTATTTCTTGTTCTTTCTTGATTGTACTGCAAATGACCTCAATTATGATAGTGAATTAAAATGGTAATAGCCACTGTTTTTGTCTCATTCTCAATTTCAGAAAGAAAGCTTTAAGAAGATAGTTATTAGGTATGAGCTTTATTTATAGTTACTTTTGTTTTGTTTAAATTTGTGGATAGCATTCCTCAGAGTAAGGAATTTCTCTCCTATATCTAATTTGTTAATGTTTTGGCATGGATGAATGTTGAAATTTATATAATGATTTTTCTGTATCAAGATGATTATATCACATGATTTTTCTTTTAATGCTGTAAGCTTACAAAATTATTTCTCTTCTTTCCAATTCTATGTTTTTTCCCTTTTTTTTGCCTTTTGTTCAATTGATTGCATAGTTTTTATTATTCCACTTAGTCCCCCTGTAAGCTTAGAAATTTTATACTCTTTCCGAATACTCACATTAGCCTACAGTTGGGCAAAATCATCCAACACAAATCCTGTTTTGTAATGTTGAATATCTCATGTAATTTATTGAATACTGTACTGAAAGTGAAAAAAAAGAATATTTCTATGGATAATCGAAGTATGACTTCCACTGACTCAGTATCATTTTCATACCATTTGTATGAAACATTTTGTAAAGACAAAAAATGTTAAGTTGGAAACTGTCTGTATACACATTGTTCAAATATCGGAAAGTATAAAACATTATTCAATGAAAAGTTCTTTTTCTGCTCTAGACTTCATTCATCCAGTTTCCATCCCTCTCAACATAATGTGTAACTTTTTGAAGTTTTCATACTGATCCTTCCCAAAGTATTTTATGCATATACAAGTCAATATAAGAATATTGCATTACTCTGTTCTCACACTGCTAATAAATAAATACATGAGACTGGGTAATTAATAAAGAGAAGAGGTTTAATTGACTTACAGTTCCACATGGCTGAAGAGGCTTCACAATCATGGCAGAAGTCAAAGGAGGAGCAAAGTCACATCTCACATGGCAGCAGGCAAGAAGAGAGCATGTGTGGGGGAACTCCCCTTAATAAAGCAATCAGATCTTGTGAGACTTATTCACTATCATGAGAACAACACTGGAAAGACCCACCCCCCATGATTCAATCACCTCCCATCAACTCCCTCCCATGACACGTGAGAATTATGAGATCTACAATTCAAGTTGAGATTTGGGTGAGGACACGGCCAAACAATATCAAATATGTTACTACTCTTCCATTTTTATACAAGAAATGCATACTTTACATGATTCTGCATCTTCTTTTTTACCTTAAATCTTTGAAATCATTTCATAGCTACACATAGAAAAATCCTTATTTTTCAATAATGTGTAGGTTTGTCCCATAATTATATATTACACTTAATTCAAACAGTCCCTTACTTAAAAAATTTTGTGCTGTTTCTGGTCCTTTGTTTTCATAAACCTACAAACATAGTACAGACATCATTTTGTACATGAGAATTCTTATCTGTAGAATGAATTTCTAAAAGTGGAATGCGGAGTCTATAAGTAGGTGCATCTGTCACCTTGATAGATAATGTCACTTGCCCTTGATATGGGTTGTACCATTTTGCACTCCTATCATCAATAATTGAGACTGCTTTTTTCACCTGTCCTCACCCACTGTGCCTAATACATTTAGATTTTTGTCACTCTGAAAAATGATAATTCTGTGTAACTTTATTTTTTATTTGTAATTATGAGAGTGATCATATTTTCATAAGTTTAAGAGAGATATGAGATTGTTCATCTCCTTTGCCCATTTTTCCATTGGTCTGTTGAACTTTATTGAGCAGCAAGTGATCATTCTCTAGTAAGGAGATTAGTCAGTTGCCTGAACAAATATGTTTCCTAGTTCATGAAATGTATTTGAATTTATCGATGGGTAGGGTTTTTTCTGTTTTGCATTATTTGCTTGTTTCTGGTTTTGTTTGGTATATACAAATTTTCTTTGTTTATGGTAGAATTTTTCATAATTCTTACATTAGCATTCTTCAGACAAATAGAACCAATAAGATACATATAATTATATAAAGAAACTTATTTAAAAGAAATTAGCTCATACAATTAAGGAGGTTAGAAAGGCCAAAATCTGAAGAGTGGCCTGCCAGGCGAGAGACCCATGGAAGAATGGTTGTTGAGGTTCCAGTCTAAAGACTGTCTATCTGCAGAATTTCCTCTTACTCAGGGGGCAGTCAGTGTTGTTGTTTTTTTATTCAGGCCAAGTAATTGGCCCATCTATGTTATGAAGGTTAATCAGCTTTACTTGAAGTCCTTAACTTAAATGATAATCTCATCTAAAAACACCCTCTTGGAAACATACAGAATAATGTTTGACCAAATACCTGGAGACCGTGACCCAGTCAAATTGACACATAAAATTAACTATCACATTACCCTTTATGGCTTCTGAATTTTTGTGTCATTTTTGGAAACTCCACCCCGACTCCAAAGTTATAAAAAAAATACCCCATTTTTATCTCTAGTGCATTATGATTTCATTTTTAATATGTATATATTTAATTCTCATGAAATGTTTCTCGTATGTGTAACCAGACTCAATTGTCCAAATATTGTGGATTGAATATAATCATCATCATCTTCCTCTGATTTAAGATGCCAATCTTTTTCTAAAGTTTCATGTGCATTTAGATCTCTTTCTAAGTTTTATTTTCTGTTTGGATTGATTTATTTGCCTTATTATGCACCAGAACTGGACTACTTTAATTACTGAATACTTATATAATATTTTAATTTCTGGTAAAGTTAGTCCATGCTCTCTTATTTGTTTTCTTAACTATTCTAATATATAAAAACAAATCCAACTAACTTTATTACGGGAAAATGTCATGTGTCACATTGGTGTTTTTTATTAGATTCAAATTAAAATTACAAATTAGTGAAGATTGACACCTTTTCTCAATTTTGAATCTTCATTTCTAAAAATGTAGTATGTCTTTTCATCTTCTTTTGTATTTTTTTCATTTTTTTTTTAGAAATAAGTCCTTGCTTTGTCACCCAGGCTGGATTGCAGTGGCTCAATAATAGCACCTCAAACTCCTCAGGGCTCAAAGTGATCCTCCTACCTTGGCCTCCCAAGTAGCTAGGACTATAGGCATGCACCATCACACTCAGTTAATTTTTTAAATTTTTTGAAGTGAAAGCGTTTCTCTATGTTTCCCAGGCTGGTCTCAAATGCGTAGCCTCAAACGATCGCCTGCCTTGACCTCCCAAAATGTTGGGTTCTAGGTATGAGGCACTGCACCAGCCTTCTTTTGCATTCTTTAGACCTGTTTCAGAGGCTTCTTTCTTCTTAATATGTCTGCAAATTTTCTTGGTACATTTTTTCATAATAATTTTGTTGTTTTTGTTGCTGTTATAAGTGAGGGTCTGGTATGAAGTTTATTGAATTTTGTATGTTAGTTTATAACCTGATACCTTTCTGCATTTTCATACTGCTTGCATAAGTTTTTAGATATACAATCTTACCATTTCTTCTCCTTTCCAATTTTTATATCTCTAATTTTTTTCTTTTTTTTTTTTGTTTTTTGTTTTTTGTTTTTTCTTTTTTTGAAATGGAGTTTTGCTCTTGTTGCCCAAGCTGTAGTGCAATGGTGTGATCTCAGCTCACTGCAACCTCCACCTCCCAGGTTCAAGCGATTCTCCTGCCTCAGCCTCCCGAGTAGCTGGGATTATAGGCACATGCCACTATGCCTGGTTAATTTTTTGAATTTTTAGTAGAAATAAAATTTCACCATGTTAGCCAGAATGGTCTTGAACTCCTAACCTCAGGTGATCTGCCCACCTCGGCCTTCCAAAGTGCAGGCATGAGCCACCGTGCCTGGCTTTTTTCTTATAATTTCATGAGATTATAAATCTAGTACATTGTTAAATAATAAAGTCAATATTTAATATTCTAAGTACCCTTAGGAGGATACTGCTAGTGTTTCTCTATTAATTTTAACACTGACTTTGGGATGAAAGTGAATACATTATCCCATGTTAAGCAACTATTTATTGATTACTGTTTTATTGAGTGTTTATAAAGAATGGATTTGGATCATTCAAATGATTTTTTTGTATCTATGGAGATTGTCGTATTACTTTCCCTTTTGACCTACTGAAATAATAAGTTATATCTGTATATTTCTTGATATTAAACACCACCTTTCCATAGCTGGAGTAAACTCCACTAAGTGAGAGTGATATTTTTAATTCTTTAGGGGGAGATTGTTTGGTGCAGCATTTTAACTTTCAAAAACTTGGAATAATCAACAGTTTCTTCAACTATAAAATTGAGGTGCTTTAATGTGTGGATATATGTAAGTGGAATTAATATTGTATGTGAATGGAAATTAACAGATTACAAGTATATGCAGAAAGGTAGATAAATCTCACAAACATAACTTTAAATCTTCTGCCCCCTCTCAAAAGAAAACCAGACACAGAAGAATGTGTACTGCATGATACCATTTGTAGACAGTTTAAATGTGAGAAAATTTAAATGACAGTATTTAAGAATGCATATTTTAAGGAAATAATTTTCATAAAAGTCAAAATATTAGTTACCTTTTAAAAGCAGAGAGGGACTGGGCATGGTGGGTGGTTCACACCTATAATCCCAGCACTTTGGGAGGCTCAGGTGGGTGGATTGCTTGAGCTTAGGAGCTCGAGACCATCCTGGGCAACATGGTGAAACCCCATCTCTACTAAACATACAAAACTTAGCCGGGCGTGGTGGCATATGCCTGTAATCCCAGCTACTAGGGAGACTGAGGCATGAGAATTGCTTGAACCCAGGAGGTGAAGGTTGCAGTGAGTTGAGATTGCACCACTGCACTCCAGCCTGGGCAACAGAGCCAGATCCGTCTCAATAAATAAATAAATAGACAAATAAGACAGAGAGAAGTGATTGGGCAAATGAGGGACTTCCAGGGTGCTGATATGTTTAAATTCTTGACCTGGGTAGTATTTCCATAACTATGTGCTTTATAATAATTCATGGTGTTTTGCATTTATATTTAATGTATTTTTCTCCATATGTGTATATTGTATTATGAAAAGAATTTTAAAATTATTTGCTTATAATTTACTTAAGATTCTCACATCACTATTCAGAAATGAAGATGTCTATAGTTTTCTCCCATTTTTATTCTTTTTTTGAGGTTTGATATGCTGATTACATAAAAAGAACTTGAAGATTTCCATTATTTGTCTTGGCTCAGAAAGTGTTAAAAATCACAGTATAATTATCCATTCTTTAAAGATTTAATAAAAGGTTCCCTGTGCATTCATCTGAACTGTTTTTCTTGTTCATTGAAGAGATAGTTGTTTCACAACTATTTCTAATTTATTTATAAAATTTGGCCCATTTAGGTTTTCACAATATTATGGGTCACATTTGATAAATTACACTTTTTTTAGAAAAATGTCCATTTTATTCAAGTTCTATATATTTGCATCAAAATAAATAAAATAGTCTTTTATCATCTTTTAATTTCTTCTGTTTTTATAGCTTACCCTGCCCCACTCCCATATCATTTACTAGTTGTGAATTTGTACCTTCTCCTTTTCCCCCTTGATTAATGAAATTAACAGTTTTGGGATTTTTTTTAAAGAACCAACATTTGCTTTTCTTTATAAATTTATCTGATGATTCATGTGTCTAATTCAATACTTCTCAAACATTGATCGCTATATAAATCACCTGGAGACCTTGTTAAAATACTTTTTCTGATTTAACAGGTCTGAATTGGGGTGTGAGATTCTACATTTGTAACATGTTGCCAGTGATCCCAACATTGCTGGCCCACACTCTGAGTAATAAGGTCCTAGTACATCTATTGATTCTTTCATATGTTTTTATCTATACTAATCTCTTTCTTCACTTATTTTTCTAATATCCTGAAATAAATATTTAATAAATATTTAATACATTTCTTTTCATTCCATTTTATTTTTCGTTACTAATAAGGTTTTTTTATTGTTGACGTAACAATTGTATATATTTATAGAATGCAATGCTAATGTTAATGCCTGTATACCTACTATAATGATCAAATCATATGTTAATGCCTGTATACCTAGTATAATGATCAAAATCATAGTCAAACCTATGACTTTGTACCCATTAACCAATGTCTCCCCTTATGCTCCACCCAACACCTACCTTCCCCAGCCTCTGATAACCTGGACTCTCTATTTCTATGAGATCAACTTTTTTAGAGTACACAAATGAGTGAGATCATGCAGTGTTTGACCTTCTGTGCCTGACTTATTTCACTTAACATAATGTTCTCTAGGTTTATGCTGCCACAAATCATAGAATTTCATTCTGTTTTATGACTAAGCAGTATTCCATTGTATACTATTCCGTTGTATACACCACATTTTCTTTATCCATTCATCTATGAATAGCCATTTAGATTGATTGTATGTCTTTGCTACTGTGAATAGCACTGCAATAAAAACAGAAGGGTAGCAATCTCTTTGACACAACTGATTTCATTTCCTTTGGATATATAACCAGTAATGGGATCACTGCATTGTATGATAATTCTATTTTTAATTGTTTGAGGAACCTCTGCATTGTTTTCCACAATGGCCATATTAATTTACATTCTCACCAACAAGGCATAAGAGTTCTCCTTTCTCCACATTCCCTCTGGCATTTGTCTTTTTTTTTTTTTTTTTTTTTTTTTTTTTTTTTTTTTTTTTTTTTTTTTTTTTTTTTTTTTTTTTTTTTTTTTTTTTTTTTTTTTTTTTTTTTTTTTGATAATAGTCATTCTGACTAGCATGAGTTAAGAGCTCATAGCAGTTTTGATTTGCATTTCCCTGATTATTAGTGATATTGACCATTTTTTGTCATATACCCGTTGACTATTTGTATGCATTCTTTTGAGAAACATCTATTCAAGTCTTTTGCCCATTATTAATCACATTTTTGTTATTTTCTTATTGCATTGTTTGAGTTCTTTATATAGTCTGCATATTAACCCTTTGTCAGATGCATAGTTAACAAATACTTTCTCCTATTCTGTAGGTTGTCTCTTTACTCTGATTTTTTCCTGTACTATACAGAAGCTCTTTAGTTTGATGTAATTCCATTTGTCTGTTTTTGCTCTTGTTGTCTGTGCTACAGAAATTCTCAATAAAATACTAGCAAACCAAACTCAACAACACATTAAAAACATAATTCACCATGATCAAGTGATTCATCCCAGGGATGCAAGGATGGTTCAATATAGACAAGTTAGTAAATGTGAAACATCACATTAACGTAACCAAGGATAAAAACTATATGATCATTTTAATAGATGCTGAAAAAGCACTCAATAAAATTCAACATCCCTTCATGATAAAAACTCTTATGAAATTGGGTATCAAAGGAACATGCTTGAACACAATAAAGGCCACATAGAACAAATTCATAGCTAACATCATACTGTACAGGGAAAAATGGAAAGCTTTTCCTCTAAGCTCTGAAACAAGACAAGAATGCCCACTTTTACCACTTATATTCAACACAGTACTGGAAGTTCTAGGCAGGGCCATTAGACAAGAGAAAGAAATACTGGACATCCAAATCTGAAAGGAGGAAGCCAAATTGTCCCTGGTTGCAGATGATATGGTCATATATATAGAAAATTCCAAAGACTGCACCAAAAACTGTTAGAACTCATAAATAAATTTAGTAAATTTGCAGAATACAAATCAACATATAAAAATTAGTAGCATTTCTATAAATCAATAGCAAACTCTCTGAAAAAGGAAATCAAGAAAGCAATTTCATTTGCAATAGCTAAAGAAAGAAAACCCAGGAATAAACTTAACCAAGGAGGTGAAAGATCCCTATAGTAAAAACTATAAAGCACTGATGAAAGAAATTGAAGAAGACACAAAAAATTTAAAGAAAACCTGTGATTATGGATTGGAAGAGTTAATACTGTTAAAATGTTTATATTACCTAAAGCTATCTGCAAATTCAATGCAATCCCTATGAAAATACCAAAGACATCCTTTACAGAAATAGGAAAAAAATCTTAAAATTCATATGGAAATGCAAAAGATCTTGAATATTCAAAGCAATCTGGAGCAAATAAATAAATAGAGCAAGAGGTGTCATATTACCTGACTTTAAAATATACCACAAGCCTACAGAAATCAAAACAGCATGGTACTGGCATAAAAACAGACATATAGACCAATAAAACAGAATAAAGAACCCAGAAATAAATCTACGCATTTACAGCCAATTGATTTTCACAAAGATGCCAATAGCATACATTGAGGGAAAGAGCATCCTCTTCCATAAACGGTGCTGGAAAAAGTAATAATATTCAGAAGAATGAAACTAGACCCCTACCTCTCACTATATGCAAAATCAAATTAAGTCTGTAATATAAGGCCAGGCATGGTGGCTCACACCTGTAATCCCAACACTTAGGGAGGCCAAAGCGGGTAGATCATCTGAGATCAGGAGTTCAAGACCAACCTGGACAACATGGTGAAAACCTGTCTCTACTAAAAATACAAAAATTATCCAGGTATGGTGGCAAGCACCTGTAATTCCAGCTACTCAGGAGGCTGAGGCATGAGAATCACTTGAATCCGGGAGGCTGAGGTTGCAGCGAGCAGAGATCATACCACTGCACTCCAACCTCAAGGATAGAGAGGGGAATGGAGCGAGACTGTTTCCAAAAAAAGAAGACTGTAATTATATTTCAGTATACTGCTTTGATATTTCAGTGTTTGAGCTAAGAGTTGTTATAACAAAACTTTTTAACATTTAGGTGCAATTGACCATTGTTTTCTGAATTTTGTTAATTTCTCATTTTTTGCATTGATTATGCTGTTTCTACTTCTTAAAATGTATTGAAGTTTTCTTGGAGGCCTAGTAGGTGGTTGATTTCTGTGACTGTTACACAAAAAGAAAATGTATACTTCGTTTTCAAGGAATATAATTTGAGGCATATCAATTAGACTATATCTATGTTATTTAGCACTATATATTTTGCCATTTAGTACTTCTATACCTTGGCTAATTTTTTTCCACTGGATGTGTCATAAACAGAAAGAAGAAAATTAAAATCTCCTTTAAATGGGGAAAGAATAGGTTTTTTAACAAATGCTACTTGGACAACTGCATATTCATATGAAAAGAAGGGAGTGGGACCACCTTTCCACACCACACACAAAAATTAACTCAAAATGAATCAAAGAGCTAAATGTAAGAAATAGCACTATGAAATTCTTAAAAGAAAATGTAGATATAAATCTTTATGACCTTGATTAGATAGTGGATTCTTAGACATGATACCAAAAACACAAGCAATATAAGAAAAAATAGAGAAAGTGGAAATAGTCAAAATTAAAAATTTTTTCCTTCAAAGGATACTATCAAGAAAATAAAAAGATAACCCAAAGAGTCAGAGAAAATTTTAGCAAATCATATGTGATAAGTGACTTGTATTTAGAATAATGAGTAACTAGTACAATTCAGTAATAAAAAGACAAATAACTCAGTTTTAAAATGAGCAAAGGATTTGAACAGACATTTCTCCAAAGAAGATGTAAAATGGCTAACAAACACACAGGAAGATGCTCAATGTCATTAATCATTAGGGAAAATGCAAACCCAAGCCACAGTGAGATATCACTTGACATCAATTAGGTTGGCTATATTCAAAAAGATTTTAAAAAATAACAAGTGTTGGCAAGGATGTAGGAAAATTGGAACCTTCATACATTGCTGGTAGGAATGTAAAATGCTGCAGCCTCTTTGAAAAGCAGCCTAGCATTTCCTCAAATGATTAAGCATAGAGTTACCATGTGGTTCAACAATTCTACCACTAAATATCTATCCAAGAGAAATGAAAACATGTCCACATGAAAGCTTGTATGCGAGTGTTCATAGCAGCATGATATATAATACCCCAAAAGTGGAAACAACCCAAATATCCATAAATTGATGAATAGATGAATAAAATCTGTTAATCCATATAATGGAATATTCTTCAGCAATTAAAAACAAATAAAGTACTTGATGCTTTTGCCTCACAGCTCTTAATATTCTTTCCTTCATCTTGGCTTTAGATAACCTGATGACTATGTGCCTGGGTGATGATCTTTTTGCGATGACTTTCTCAGGTGTTCTTAGAGCTTCTTGTGTTTGGATGTCTAGATCTCTAGCAAAGCCAAGGAAGTTTTCCCTGATTCATCCCTCAAATATGTTTTCCAAACTTTTAGATTTCTCTTCTTCCTTGGGAACACCAATTATTCTTAGGTTTGGATGTTTAATATAGTCCCAAACTTCTTAGAAGCTTTGTTTATTTAAAAAAATTTTTTCTTTTTCTTAGACAGATTGGGTTTACTTGAAAGCTGGCAGTGCAAGGGCAGAGCAACAACTTCAAACTTATGGATTATATCTGTGCCCAGGATCCACCCCACAAAAAAAGATGGAACTGTGGAGGCTTCAATGAATTCTTTTGACTCCATTGGGGTTGTGAAACTATCTCCACTATATCAGGGTACACCAAAAACATAGACTAATAATATTAAGGTCTCAATATGAGCCCTTAGAACCAACAAACAATACTAACCTATTTAATTCCTGTAAATAAAACAAGGGGGGAACATGACATGGTAAAAGCCCCATAAAACTGCATACCTCAACCATACCTCTGCTTTCTGTTTAAACTGCTCTCTGTAACCCCTAGCGTGACAGGCAAGCAGTCCAAACCAAGGCAATGTTGGCCCCTGCGACTTGTAATTTCCACCCTACCCAGACAATGTGTAAACAAATGCTAATCTTGACCTTTGTGGACCACTTAAGTAACAATCAGAATGTCAAAAAGTCCCCTGGCCCTGGGAATGTCTGAAGCCCCTCACCCCCACCCCGCCCCTCACCCTCACTCCCAAGGCGATTTTCACAGGTATAAAAGGTCTTGACATCCTCCTTTTGGGGCCACGGGTTGGAGAGACGAGTCCTCCGTGGCCGCCGGCAATAAAGACCCTGCAATTTGGCAAAAAAAAGAGAAGGCTCTGAGGTTCCTTCTTCTGCTTGTTCGGTCCTATTGCTGAGACTTTCCAGCACATTTTGCATTTTTTTAAGCGTGTCCTTGATTTCCAGAAGTTGTGACTGTTTTTTATTTATGCTATTTCACTGCAAAATTTTCCTTTCATATCCTGTATCATGTTTTTGATTCTGTCACTTTATCTATACGTTCTTGCCAAAATTTTAATTAAATTATTCACTCTATGGTCAGTTATCTTCACTTTGTTTTCTCTTTGAAGTTATATTTTTGTGTTATTAGAGCATTTATATTTTTATTGTGTTATCTTTATAGTTACAAGTTGATCTTAGTCCTCTGGTGTTTGTTTATTCCTATTAGGTATAACTGTGAATAGTATTATATTTCTTCCTTTTATCTCTAGATCCAGCAGCATACTGATTTTAGTCAATAATTTCTTTTCTGGTGTTTGCTTTGATATAATTGTGTTTCTGATTTATTACTTGATTTGCCAACTTTAAATGAAATGAAATCCTTTGGTTTCCAGCTCTTTTAAATTAAACAGTAAACATATTTTCTCGTTGTTCTAATTTCTTTCCCTCTTCCCTTCCCAATGTAGCAGTTGTGTTGTATCAGCCACTCTAACTCACAATTCTTCTAGTTTTAGTGGTATTGTTAAATATATAATCTCCCTCAATCTTTTGACTAAATTTTGTCCTTTATTGGTTTCCACAAAAAGACATCAACAAAATAACATTGCTCCAGTTTTTGAACCCTTATTAAAACTATTGTTTTTTTTTTTTTTTTTTTTTTAGAAAAAGAGAGAAAAGGAGAAACAGCAAAAGAAAGAAAAAAAGAAAAAGAAAGGAAGAGATTTTAGAAAAAGAGAGAAAAGGAGAAAGAAAGAAACAGCAAAAGAAAGAAAAAAGAATGAAAGAGAAAGAAAGGAAGAGATTTTAGAAAAAGAGAAAAGGAGAAAGAAAGAAACAGCAAAAGAAAGAATAAAAAAAGAATGAAAGAGAGAA